>JAFMOC010000813.1:0-128990 GCA_019802505.1 Corydoras sp. C115 | reverse complement strand
GGCGTGAGTCTTTATTTTTCATTTGGCACTTTTATGCTGTGATGATCTGAAAAACCACTAGGGGTTATGAAAGCTTTAATGACTCTGTTGTTCAAACCTTTATTAGTATAATCTGTCCAGCCTAGCTCCAATGAATCAATGAATCAATTCTACATCTCCACACATCTACCAGATTATATTCTGTTATCAGATTATTGAAAATTTTACTATATGAGGTTCTTCTCCTTTTCTGTAATAATAACAACAATAAAATTAGTGGTACAAGTCCAATCAGCACCTTTAATTAAACGTATTTCCTGGAGATTTATTCTACTTAAAGTGTCTTAATTTTGAAAACATGTTCATACATGTATACATACAGGGTGCATACACATTCACAAATAAACCTGAAAATCCTTTAATCAGATTTAACACACAATACTTTTCTATTTTCTACCTCAGTCACTTAACTTTTTTCCACCTTAGTCTCATGGCTACATCTGAGCTGAGTTTAGTTTCATAGTTGAAAAAGAGGATCCTCCCACCATAAACCCCACTCCACTTTATTACTGTGATCTGTGTGGGTTTTATGTAAAAACTTTGTCTTATATTTAAAATTTCTAAAACGACTCTGTTACACATTCCCGTTCACGCCCCACCGCTCCGCTCTCTCATTCACACACACACACTACACCGACACGCCCAAGTCCCGCTGCTACACGCTCCGCACCGCACACACCCATCTCCACACCTGTTTCACATTCCATTAATCACAGATCACCCTCTCCAGACTATTAGGTGCAGTTGCGCGTCGCTGATGACAGCGTCCTTTTAAACCGCCGATCCGGATCCATCGGCGCAGAGTTTTTTGAGATTAAACACGTTTATGCACGCTGCGCACTGCAACCCGTTACGCTCCTGTCCGGGACATCCTGACCGTCTTCTGGCGAGACTGGCTCTTTGTTCTTCTGCTGACTCGCTACTTTTCCCCAGAACCGCTCACCACGGGAGTAATAAGTACTTCGGGGACTGCGCCGTGACCACACCAACCCCCACTCGTCCATATGCCACGCCACTTCATGCGCCTCCTCGACGTGAGCCGCCGATTTCCACGAACGGGGTGGAGTGATTGACAGTTTATTTCTGATTGACTATTTTTTGGTTTTTCGTTTATATCCCGCTTGGAGGAAAATAAACGTGTTATTGATCGTTTCAACACGCCTCTCTATTTTCCTCCAGCAACTAGACGCATAGCTGACAGACTCCTCTTATCCCATCCCATATTTATATTTAAAGAGCCTGTTACTGTTTTCATACAGAAAATTAAAAGGAGAAACAGCAGAAAAAAGAGACATGAGAAAAGAATCCTCAAGTGAATCACCTTTATTTTACTTCTTTAAGACTTTATGTAGGGTTGTCATATTTTAAACATTTGTAATAATCATTTACCTCCACTGTTAAGATTCATTCAAAAATAGTTGATTTCCTTCAGTGAGTATAGATTCTCTTCATTATAGGTCTCAGTTTCTGATAATTCTGGTCCAGTTTATTCATCTTTCATCTCGTCAGCCACATCCAGTGTTTCTGCTCCTGAAATCTGTTGTGCAACAACGGTTTCCACCTGCATTTTTCAACTGTGTGGACCTTATCCTGTCTGCCTTCAGGGTTTTGGGATCTGTTTGATCTTTAACCTGGACTTTACTCTGGGTTCTAGTTTATCACTTTTCTGTGTTCCATCTCTTGCATCAGCAGCAACAGCATTCTGTTCAAGAGTGGTTCCAACTGTATCATTTAATTAAAGTAGTTAAAGACTTAATAATGTCCTCTGATAATAACCAAATCTATTTTCTTGTCTTATTAGATCTTAGTGCAGCCTTTGACAATAAAAATCATAATATCCCAGGATGCAGCAGAGAGAAAGAAAAGAGAGACTTTTTTTTACTTTTAGCGTAGCTTGTCATCTACAACAGAGCTAACTGCTTCCCCACAGCACTGTATGGATTTAAAAGTCACAAAATCACACACACACATATATATATATATATATATATATATATATATATATAAAGTTATATATATATATATTATTAAAGTTCCTGATTTGACCAGTCGGCAGAATGTCAGTGTCTGTTTGTACATTTTTGTTCTTTCTGAACAAAAGATGTACACCACCATTTTGCTCTGTCCTAAAATAAAATTTACCACACAGTTCACACTTTAAACTTTAACCTTTGTTTCATGACATTGTATGACACTTAAAAAAACAGGTAATACTCAAGGTGAAAGTCAAGTGCAGTTTTATTAGAACAAATACTTTGTCAGAAACGGAAGCAAAGGTTCTGAATATACATGTGCTTAAATATACAAAATGGCCACCTAGCAGCAAGCTGAGAGAAACCAGTCTAGTTTTCAGGAGTAGAACTACATGTATTAAACGTAACATAGCTCCCCCTCTGACAGGCGGCTCTCGACGGTAGCTCACCCTGGGAGGAGACAGACACAGGTTTAAGCAAAAATTATGAAAAGTGGGTGAAATTCTGTAAGAGGCTGGCTGTGGTAGTCTGTATGAAACAGGAGTGATTTGTATTAGCATTTCAAAAAAGTCTGATGAACCTGGGACTTCTTGCTTGGAAATTTTTATTTTAGATCTCTTGATGACAACCATACCATTAGGTCTGGAGGATAGCACATGTCTTCAATGTCAGTTAACTTGAATAGTCTATCTCCTGATATCCCTTTGAAGTGTTACATATGCATCTTCCCTACTTTGTTCACTGCTTTTCATCCATTTGTCAACTGCTGGAACTGAGAAAGTATCACCTATCCAGGGGAACTATAGGAGATAAAAACCTAGAACACACTGGAATGGAGTGATGTCAGTGGAGGAACTAACCAATGAATTCTAGTTCAAGTTCAAGTAATTTATTTATATAGCGCTTTTTACAACAGTACATTTTCACATAGTGTCAGGTTGGGAGTGCTAGGCCACTCCCCCCTGTTTTCTTATTTTCGTTTTTTTGCTGTTTAGGGTTCCCGTAGGTAGGGCCCATTCCCTTGAGCTGGGATTGGGTCCCACCTGATCACATGTGGCCTGCTGACTACACTTAAAGTGCACATGCGCCCTGAGTCAGCAGGCCAGCATTGTATATATATCTATATGTAGTTCGTTGGGTTACGTCAGGTGTTTTCGGTGGTGTATTTTATGGTTTTGTTAGAGTTTGCTCCAGGCACGTCCTGCCGTGCCTTCAGCAGTGTTCCCACTGATTTCAGCAATAAATATTCTCGTTGTCTGCTTACCTGGATGCCTGGCTTGCTCCTTTTACACCACACCGCACCGCTCCACCCGTATTTAACAGATCGCTCTCAGTCGGCGATCCGCTGCGCGCCGTAAGAGGCGCTTTTCCTTCCGCTCAGCACCACCAGCGGCCCCTGGTCCGTGCCGTGCCGCCAGCGATCCACGCCGCGCCACCTGCACGTCTTGCAGGGTTCGGGGCATTGAGTCGGGCTAAGGGTTCCGGTCTGCGTTGGTCGCGTCCCGTCCCGAGCTGCCCGTGTTCTGTTCGGGTTGCGTCCGGTGCTCGGCTTCTGCCTCGGTAGATGAGGACTTAATACTATGCATATGCATATAGTGCTGCTGTGGTACTGGCCCTCTCTCTTTGTGTCCAGGAGGTGGAGAGGAGGGAGGCTGGCAGACAAGGCGAGGTGTCCAGCGTATCACCTGGGTTGCAGTTCAGTGGTTCAATGGGGAAGCAGTGGTCTTCTTTGGTCCCCGCTCAGGTCCAGTTAACCCCTGATCTGGACCATACCATACCCGCTATGGACCGTAATTCGCCCGTGCTGGACTGTTTGCCCCTTGATCAGGACCATCCATTTCTCACTCTGGACAATGTGCCACCCGCTCCGGACAAGGTGCTCTCTGTACTAGATGTTTTGAAGGCCGCTCAGTTGACACGGCACTCTATGCCGGTTACCCAGCATATGGACCAAGACCGTGTGCCGATCACGCCCACTCGGGTCACCTCGGCGTTCACTCGGGTCACCTCTGTGCTCGCGTCCACTCAGATCACCTCTGCGTCCACTCGGGTCACCTCTGCGTCCACTCGGTTCACCTCTATGGTCGCGTGTACCCCGGTTGCCCCTGTGGTCGCGTTAGTCTCTCCTGTTCCTGAGCCCGCGTTAGTCTCTCCTGTTCCTGAGCCCGCGTTAGTCTCTCCTGTACCTGAGCCCGCGTTAGTCTCTCCTGTACCTGAGCCCGCGTTAGTCTCTCCTGTACCTGAGCCCGCGTTAGTCTCTCCTGTACCTGAGCCTGCGTTAGTCTCTCCTGTACCTGAGCCCGCGTTAGTCTCTCCTGTACCTGAGCCCGCGTTAGTCTCTCCTGTACCTGAGCCCGAGTTAGTCTCTCCGGTCCCTGAGCCCGCGTTAGTCTCTCCGGTCCCTGAGCCCGCGTTGGGCTCTCCCGCACCAGAGACCACGTTGTGCTCTCCCACACCGGAGTCCACGTTGTGCTCTCCCGCACCGGAGTCCGCATTGTGCTCTCCCGCACCGGAGTCCGCGTTGTGCTCTCCCGCACCGGAGTCCGCGTTGTGCTCTCCCGCACCAGAGTCCGCGTTGTACCCTCATCCTCAAGGGGTCACGTTGCCCTCGCGCTCTCAAAGGGTCACGTCGCCCCCACGTCCTCAAGGGGTCACGTCGCCCATGCACACTCAAAGGGTCTCACCGCCGCCACGCTCACAAAGGGTCACGTCGGCTCCACATCCTTAAGGGATCACGTTGCCCTCGCGCTCTCAAATGGTTACAGCGTTCCCGTATCCTCAAAGAGTCACGTCGCCCTCGCGCTCTCAAGGGGTCACGGTGTTGTCGCGCTCACAAAGGGTCACGCCGCCCCCGCATGCTCAAGGGGTCACGCCCCCCTCGCGCTCTCAAAGGGTCACGTCACCCTTGCGCTCACAAAGGGTCACGCCGCCCCCGCATGCTCAAGGGGTCACGCCCCCTTTGTGCTCTCAAAGGGTCACGCCGCCGCCGCGCTCACAAAGGGTCACGTCGGCTCCGCATCTTCAAGGGGTCACGTTGCCCTCGCACTCTCAAAGGGTTACGGTGCTCCCGTATCCTCAAAGGGTCACGTCGCCCCCTCGTCCTCAAGGGGTCACGTCGCCCATGCACACTCAAAAGGTCTCGCCGCCGCGCTCAGAAAGGGTCATGTCGGCTCCGCATCCTTAAGGGATCACGTTGCCCTTGCGCTCTCAAATGGTTACGTCGTTCCCGTATCCTCAAAGAGTCACGTCGCCCTCGCGCTCTCAAGGGGTCACGGTTTTGTCGCGCTCACAAAGGGTCACGTCGCCCCCGCATGCTCAAGGGGTTACGCCCCCCTCGCGCTCTCAAAGGGTTACGGCGTCCCCGTATCCTCAAGGGGTCACGTCGCCCCGCATGCACAAAGGGTCATGTCGCCCCCGCATCCTCGAGGGGTCACGTCACCCTCGCACTTACAAGGGGTCATGGCGTCGCCACGCTCACAAGGGGTCGCGTCGCCCCCGCATTCTCAAGGGATCACATCACCCTCGCGCTCACAAGGGGTCTTGGCACCGCCGCCTCAAGGGGTCACGCCCCCTTTGTGCCCCCTTTGTTGCCTCGCGCTCACAAATGGTCACGATGCCCTCGCGCTCACAAGGGGTCACGGCGCCGCCGCGCTCACAAAGAGTCACGTCGCCCCCGCACCCTCTAGGGGTCACGTCGCCATCCTCGTGCCTTCTATGAGTCCTCGCCGACATCGCGCCATCCCCGCCTTCTTTTCCCTGGGTGCCTTTGCCCCCCGGTAGTTTTGTGGAGGGGCAATATGTCAGGTTGGGAGTGCTAGGCCACTCCCCCCTGTTTTTTTATTTTTGTTTTTTTGCCGTTTAGGGTTCCCGTAGTTAGGACCCATCCCCTTGAGCTGGGATTGGGTCCCACCTGATCACATGTGGCCTGCTGACTATACTTAAAGTGTGCATGCGCCCTGAGTCAGCAGGCCGGCATTGTATATATATCTATATGTAGTTCGTTGGGTTACGTCGGGTGTTTTCGGTTGTGTATTTTATGGTTTTGTTAGATTTTGCTCCCGGCACGTCCTGCCGTGCCTTCAGCGGCGTTTTCGCTGATTTTCAGCAATAAATATTCTCGTTATTCTCGCCTGGCTCGATCCTTTTACACCACACCGCACCGCGCAGCGCTGCCGTCGGACGGACGATTAGGCTGTCTCAGTGCTATGGTGAGACCTAAAACCTGACTGAAAAACTTCATGAACGTTATTAGCTAGAAGATGGCGATTCAGCTGGTTGAACACTATTTTTTCTAGGATTTTAGAGACAAAAGGAAGGTTTGATATTGGTCTATAGTTGGACAGTATTAGAGGATCTAAATTAGGTTTTTTAAATAATGGTTTAATGACTGCACACTTCAGATTTTTGGGGACATAACCTATTTTAAGTGATAAATTTACAATGTTTATAAAAGACGCTGTAATATTTGGTAGGAGGACTTTAAGCAGGTTTGTAGGTATTGGGTCTAACATACAGGATGTTGTCTTTGATTGTGTAATTAATGAGACAAGCTCTTTTTTAGATATGGGGTTAAAGGTATTTAACTCTTGTACTATATTATTTTCTTTACCACTAGATTTTTCATAAATCATTGAGGGTTGATTATTGGTTACGCTACACAATGCATTAGATGATTTAAGTCTTATGTTTTCAATTTTATCACTAAAGAAATTCATGAAATCATTGCTGCTGAACTGTGAGTGAATCTGTGAATCTGATTCAGTAGCACTTCGAGTTAATTTGGCAATGGTACTAAAGAGGAATCTTTGGTTGTTTTTGTTGTTCTCTATTAATTCAGAATAATATTTAGTCTTCGCTGCATTGAGTGCATGTTTGTACTCAGTCATACTGTCCTTCCATGCAACCCTAAATACCTCTAATTTAGTTTGTCTCCATTTACGCTCCATGGTTCTAGTGTCTTGTTTTAGGGCGCGTGTTTGATCATTAAACCATGGAAGGAGTCTTTTATCTTTAATCCTTTTTAGTTTAAGTGGAACGACACTGTCTAAGGTTGCAGAAAACACGTGTTTAAGGTATTCTGCTGTGTTTTCAAGTTCATCGGGTCCTGATGCTGGTTTAATTATTAATTATTATGTTAATTATTAATTATTATTTTATAAATTATTAATGTTAATACCATGTGATAAAACTAAGTCTAATGTATGTTTACAGCGATGTGTTTTACCAACTACACTTTGAGTAATGCCCATGGAATCTAGGATGGAGTCAAAGGCTAATTTAAATGAGTCTAGTGGGTTTTCAAAGTGAACATTGAAGTCACCGACTATTAAAGCCTTGTCTGATGAGATTACTATGTTAGAGAGAAATTCACCAAATTCTTTAATAAATTCTGTATATGGGCCGGGAGGGCGGTATATGATAATAAGTTGCATTAGATTGGATTTATTCTTCAATGAAGATGAGCTGCTTATGTTGAGTACAAGAGCTTCGAAGAATTTTGTCTCATACTTATTATTAAGTTTTACATTTATGCTTTCTTTATAGATCGTAGCTACTACACTTCCTCGTCCACTAAGACATGGTTTATGAGCATAAGTATAACCAGGTGGAGAGGCATCATTTAATGCTAGGTATTCATTGGCCCTAATCCAGGTCTCTGTGAGACAAAAGACATTTAGAAAGTTATCAGTTATTATTTCTTGAACTTGAGCTGATTTTGATGACAGTGACCTAATGTTTAATAACCCAAGTTTTAACTTAAAAGTGTTTCTTACATTACTTAAGGTTGTATTGATATTAATGAGATTTTTTTGGCACACTTTTTGGACTCTTTTTGTTGTTTTTTGGTCACTGCGATACTTGATAACTGTCTTAATAGTATGGAACCTAGTTATTGTGGGTGACGACTCCTGGCAGTTCACAGGCAGTTGGTTAGACCATTCTATCTGCTGCCTGGCCTTGGCTCTGAATTGTCAATTTTTATTCCTATCTGAAGAAAAAACCCTATCGGCTATGTTATGTGACATGAGCGCAGCACCCTCCTGGGAAGGATGGATGCCGTCCCATTTCAAAAGGCCAGGCCTTCCCTCAAAAGTAGACCAATTATCAATAAAGGTAATGTTGTTTTCTAAGCACCACTTAGACATCCAGCACCGCAGCGACCATAACCTGCTGTAGGTTTCGCCGCCACGCTTAATTGGTTGGGGACCAGAGACAACTACTTCATCAGACATCATTGCAGCGGTTCCACACACCTCTTTAACATTAACCTTAGTAATCTCTGACTGCTTGAGTGGATCTCTAGTGCCGACGTGGATAACTATTCTAGAGAATGAGCGTTTAGCATTAGCCAGCACTTTGAGGTTCACCCTGATGTCTGGAGCCCTGGCCCCCGGAATGCACCGGACTATGGTTGCTGGGGTCTCTAAGGGGGTAGCTATTCGCACGTGTCTGAGCTGGGAGACAATAACCAGAGCACTTTTAGCAACCGGTCTCTCAGTGGGTGAGTCACTGAGTGGGGAAAACTGATTGGACATGTGGATCCTAGAAGAGTGATGCTCAGTTCTACGTATACGTTGCCTGGTCGTCACCCACTTGCCCTGCTGCGAGGGCTCTAAAGCCGGAGATTTAGGACCTGATCCTGTGGCATTCAGGCTGGCTAAACTGGTCCCTGACACACCTTTACTAATATGACCCTGTTCTAAAACACGAATGCGTTCTTCTAGCACTGAAATCTTCTCCGTCAGACTAAGGATTAGGCTACACTTCTCACAGGCTGAATTATCAGTAATGACGGAGGAAGACTGTCTATACATACTAATATACCAGAGGGGAAAGTGCCATTGTAAAGTTTATATATAAATGAAGAAAAACTTAGCTTCGGTGGGTAGAGATGTAAGGTTATTTCCCGCTGTTACAGCTGATGATGAAACAAAGCAGCGGCAGCGGCTGGTGGAGATCCAACTTTAGTAAATCTGGTATTAGTGTCGGATGGAGGTTGAGTCCTGAAGGTTCTCACAATGTGGTGTGTGAAGATCAGTGTCAAGACCAATAAAATCTGATCCGAAAATCCGAACAGTTGAATCCGGCGACACAGATCAGGAGATGGCTCTTTTATAAATATAGGCTAATATTTATAAACGAAGCGGGTAATAAATGCAGCGGTGGTGGCAGCAAACAACCGCGATAGTAAGCAGAAAGTGCTAGCGTTAGCGGCTAAAAACCCTAGCAACTACACCGCGATTTGGAGAGTAGTGAGGGAAAAAAAGCGGAATAAATGCTTTGTTATAACGATGAGGTAGCTGAACAGTCAAGAGAATGTAAAAAAGTAACTAAAAGTAACTAAATAACACAATTTAGTAGTTAAGCTTAACAGAGCTAGACAGCGCACGTACGCATCTACACACTGACTGCGTGGCAGGAAGTGTCAACACTCCAGGAAGAGGACTGGGACTCCATGCCCATCCAGGGGCTGAAATCTGCATTATTTTTCTTTCACTGTCAGCTTGGTTCTTCCCAGTTTCAATGGGTTCTTGATCGTAGGTAACTGAAGACTGGTGGCCATCAGAACTGACATATGATCTTAGTTGCTGTCTTTCTCCTAACACATGGTCCAAAGTGATAGATGTCTGGATGAATTGATCAAGGTTCAGAGCTTCTCCATGACATGCCATTTTAGCCTGAAGTTCTCTTCTGATTCCTCAAAAGGTTGAGATCAAGATACATAAATAAATGTATATTCCATGAAAAAGGAAATAGATTACAATTACGGTCTGTTGTTTAAACAACCTGTTTTCTTACCTGAAAAGGGTAAAACAACAAAGGTCACCTTTCATTAAAGTCTTAAACCCTTGGACAGTGATCATGCTATTATTCAGTGAATTGATCCTGTGAGGGCTGCGCAAAAGATTTGTTGAGTAGAGTGCTAAATCAGCCCTAGTTCAAGAAATAATCACTTCCAAAATGTCCTCTATCTCACAGAAACCTGGATTAGGATCAATAAATACTTTGCCACCTGGTTACATTTATGCTCATAAACCACGTCTTAGTGGATGAGGAGGTAGAGCGGCTATGACCTACAAAGAAAACATAGATGTAACACTTCATAATAAATACGAGTTCAAGTTCAAACCTTGGGAGGACCAAGACTCGGTGGGGGACTCATCCTCCTTGAGCAGCCAGGTAGCAGCAATAGAGTAGGACATCTATGTACAGATGTACGAGCCAAAATTATTTGAAGCTCTTGTAATCAACATAAGCAGTTTATCTTCATTAAAGAAGAAATCTAATTGAACGCAACTTGTTACCGTATTCCGCCCTCCAGGCCCGTATAAAGTGTTTATTAAAGAATTTTGTAAATTTCTTTCTAACATAGTGGTCTCCTCAGACAAGGTCTTAATTTTTGGCGATTTCAGTGCTCCCTTTGAAAACTCACTAGTTTAAATTAAGCAATACATATGGTAGTCAAAATTGTGACATCCTTTCTGTATGTTGCTTTGGCTTTTGCAAGAAAACCTGCTGCTTGATAAAAGATCTTGCACATGATTCAGAGACCTATTATCCATTGGTTCCCTGGAGCAATGAGGGTTGTGATGAACCCTGTGCTCACCTTGTAAGACGCTTTGGATAAAAGCGTCCAATAAATGACCAAATGGAAATGGTTCCTAAAGAATATAGACCAGAGTATGTCTTTGCCATGTCACTGAGTGAAACATTCATTGTCTGAATGTATAATATAATATAATATAATATGATATAATATAATATAATATAATATAATATAATATAATATAATATAATATAATATAATATAATGAAAGAACCACTGATGCAACTGTTCCAACTTTAATTTGAGCATCTGAGCTAAGAGTAAAAAAGTATTTAAACTATGAATCCTAATTCAGGCTGATGCCAGTGGTAACCAGAATCTGTTTCACAGCCACAAGTTCTTTCAAGGTTTCTGGTAATTCAGATGGAAGAGTCAACTTCTCAATTTGGTGAGAACATGATGAATGTTGTTAATACTATAAGGTTTTCAACTTTTTTGTGATGTTTGATAAGTTGAACAATGTGGCAGGCAACAGAAACAGGTAGTAAAGTTATATCATGGAGGGGGTCAGGAAGCAGGACCATATGGTTGAGCAATTTCGAGATAAAGCTATCAGACGTTCTCACAAGACATTTGAATGGTATCTGGTGGGTTGGGTTTTTACGCACACACTTAGATGAATGAAGCCACACCTTGCTAAAGGACTATAAGGACTATACAGACAAGGAAAAAAGAATTCTCTCAGAGCTTTTGGGTTATAGCAACTGGTTGCTATCCTCCTTATAATACACTGTTTGGTTATTCAGTAAAATCATTAAATTCTTTTGAAATGAAACCGCAGACTTCTGACTGTTTATTGGAACATAATAATACAACAATACACTCAAATTTAAGATAAACTAGGGGAGGGAGAAAATAAGGTTTGCAAAATATGACATTTCAATGTAATCATGTGTTTTTCTTCCAAACTACATCTGGCCAAGGACAGACATCGTGTAGGCTTTGGTAAGGAACAAAAATCAGTTCAGGAAAGATCAGAAATGGTCCTGGTCCATGCATTAAGCTTTCGAACAATAAAGTACACAATGTTTTCAATTATCACTGCCTGTTTTATCTCAACAAATTCTGGGAGCCCTATTAATGACTAATGACAAGATCATTTCAGATGAGTACTGTGTTCAGTGATGTATTACAGTGTTCAATAACTACCTTAGTTAGCTGAGGGAACTGTTTCTTAATATGTAGTTATGCTCATGAAAAAAATAATTTAGTGAATTTCTTTCTAACATAGTGGTCTCCTCAGAGAAGGCCTTAACAGTTGAATGCTTTCCCATCCATCTTACTCACGGTTGATGAGGGAATCTCGCTCATTTTCAGGGGCCACATTACCCTCTGGTAGAGAGTAAATTTATAGCACCAAACCTTGTACTTCCCAGGGAGTTGGCTTTGGTCAATCTTTGCCAGGCCGTCACAGAGTTGTTTCATGACGGTTTTTCCCATTTGTTTGTCAGACAACTCTGCGGTATACTGCCTCCCCAGGCTTTTTATGGATTGCTCGGCAAGGAGTGGTATTTTCTCCCCTCCAACATTAAAGGTGGTGCGGTCATTCCTGACTCCTCTTCTGATTGATAGACTACGAGACTTGGAGAGCTTGATCTTCATTCTTGCCTATGCCATCAGTTCATCTATCCTCTTCAGCAGTCTTGATGTACACGCTGCTGTCTGGAGAAGGCTGGTGACATCATCCATGTAGCTCCTTCATGGTGGAATCCTCTGGCCATTTGGTAGCTTGATCCCTCCTACCATTTGTCTTGCACCAATAAGAATGATCTCAAACGCTGCTACAAATAAGATGGGAGAAATAGCACATCCCATTGCAATTCCAACTTCAAGCCGGTGCCACCCGGTGATGAAGTCTTGTACAGAAAAGCACATCTGCAGGTTGTTGAAGTACTGTGCTACCAAGGTCTTTACACAGGTGGGCATGTGGAAAAAGTCCATTGCGTAATTGATCAGCTGGTGCGGGACTGATTCATATGCATTGGCAAGATCAAGCCAGATGACGTGCAGGTCGGACTTCTCCCTCTTTGCCTTCTGGATCTGGTCCCAGATCATTGTGGAATGCTCCACGCATCCAGGGAATCCTGGCACCCCTGCTTTCTGGCAGCTCGTGTCAATGTAGCCATTCTCAAGCAGGTAGTTTGTCATCCTTCTGGCTAGTACTGAGAAAAAGATTTTCCCTTCCACGTTAAGTAGGGCGATGTTACGAAACTGGTTGATGTCCTTAGAGTTTATTTCCTTGGGGATAAACACCACTACCGCTCTTTGCCACTCAGTTGGAATGCATTGCTTTTTCCAGACAGTTCTCATTAGGTACCATAGTAACTCTAGAACCTTGGGGCAGTTCTTATAGAGCTTATATGGGACTCCGTTGGGGCCTGATGCTGAAGAGGACCTTGCCTTTTCCACGACTTGCCTGACCTCACTGAGCTTGGGGGGCATTGTGTTAAACTCAGCTGTTGGCTGTACAGGCTGAGGTACATATCCTGGTGTTCCTAGCGGAATGCTCCTTTGCGGATCGCTATATTGTTCTCTGACATACTGCTCCAACTGCTCCCTGGAGGTTTCAAGCTTGCCATTCTTCTTTTCCTCCAACAGCTGTCTGGCATGCTTAAAGGGATCCTTGAGAAAACTGGCTCGCTCTTTCTCCTTCCGCCTGTTCCGTTTCCGAATGCGCTCGGCTCTGCGAAGTCCTGCTAGCATTTTCCTAACCTCCTCCCACAGTGCTTTGAGCCCCTCTTTCTCCGATTGTGTTGCCTTTCTCCAGTTCTTGCGAAGTTGCCGCCGCCTTTGCACCAGCTGGAGGATTTCCCTCTCTCTCCTTCCCTTCTCCCTTAGAGTGGTCCTCAGTCTGGGGACGAACTCACCAAACCTGTTCTTGCAGGTCGTGTATATGATGTCCCCAATCTGATTAAGCTTATCCTCCACCCCTCCGTGCAATGATACCTCCAGGATCTTTGTCAGATCTGCATCCAGTACTCGCCATGCCTCTGTTTCACTTGATTTTGGCCACTTGATATTACTCCTTCTGGCTGGTTTCTGAGTCTCTACATTTGGTGGATTCTACATCCCCTGGTGGATTCTGATGCCTTTATACGTGGTCACTTTCTCCCATCCACATTCACACTTCCGGAGGATCTTCTCATTTCCTGGCATTCTGGTGTTCTCAAAATCCGTTTCCATTGCAGTCGTCACCGTGGAGTCCATCCTATTGGGCACATCTTCCATCCCGCCTCTCGGAGTGCCCACGGGCTGTTGCTTATATATAATGTACCACTACAAATATAGAATATTTAACTATAAATATAATATATAAATATATGTATATACAGTATATAAAAATAAAGTTGAGAATATATATATATATATATATATATATATATATATATATATATATATATATATATATATATATATATACTTATATAAAAGTAGTATAGAATAGAATGGATATAAATATAGAATATAAAATATAAAGTATAAATATAGCAGCATATAAAAATGTATAATGGTACATGTGAGATGAGATGATGATGAGGTATTTTGGTGGAGTGATAAAAATGTGTGAATGTCTTGTTAGATGGAGTTTGTAAGTCTTACATCTTCTGCTATGAAGCTGTTCCTTAGACTGTTTGTTTTGCACTTAATGCTCCGCAGTCTCCTGCCTGAGGGGAGCAGAACAAAAAGTGGGTGTGCTGGGTGAGTGGGGTCCTTCATGATGCAGGAGGCCCGTTTCCTGCATCTGGAGGTGTAGATGTCTGTGGTGGTGGGGAGATTGACGCCAATAATCCTCTGTGCAGCCTTCACCACCCTCTGCAGAGATTTCCTGTCTGCAGCAGAGCAGCTTCCATGCCACACGTTGATGCTGGAGCACAAGACGCTCTCCACCACACATCTGTAGAACGAGGTGAGAACTGAGCTCCTGAGTCCGGCTCTCCTCAGCCGTCTGAGGAAGTAGAGCCGCTGATGTGCCTTCCTGACCAAGCTGGAAGTGTTGGTGCTCCAGGTGAGGTTGTTACTCAGGTGCACACCCAAGTACCTGTAGCTGGAGATCACTTCCACCGCAGATCCCCCAATGTGCAGAGGTTGTTCTTTCTGCACCAACCCTCCAGGTGTTCCACCTCCTGTCTGTACTGGACTCATCACTGTTTGTGATACATCCAACCACTGCTGTGTCGTCTGCAAACTTCACAATATGACAGCTCGGATGGATAGGTGAGCAGTCACATGTTAACAGTGTGAACAAGAGGGGGCTCAGCACACAGCCCTGAGGGGAACTGATGCTGAGGGTTTTTGTGGAGGAGGTGGTGGTGTGGATCTTCACAGACTGCGGTCTGTTGGTCAGGAAGTCCAGGACCCAGTTGCAGAGGGAGGCGCTCAGTCCAAGTAGTGACAGTTTATTAGTCAGGGTCTGAGGGATCATCGTGTTGAATGCAGATGTGAAGTCCACAAAGAGCATTCGGACGTAGGAATCCTTCTGCTCCAAGTGGGTGAGGGCGGTGTGGACCACAGAGGAAATGGCGTCTTCTGTGGATTGAATGTTTTTGTAGGCGTACTGATGTGGGTCCACAGTGACGTCGATGGTGGCTTTGATGTAGGTCATGACCAGTCTTTCATTCAGCCAGGGTTTCTGGTTTGGGTGGCAGGTCACAGTGTTGGTGGTGGTGACATCCTCCACACATTTGCTGATGTATCTGAGGACGGCAGATGTATATTCCTCTAGATTCAGCTTTCCCTCACACTCAGCAGCCTCTGAAGACATGCCAGTCTGTGCAGTCGAAACAGTCCTGCAGCACAACGTCTCCATCTCTGGGCCACACGGTGATGGTTTTCTATGTGGGACTGGAGCGTCGCAGCAGGGGGTGGTATGCCGGCACCATCAAAATGGAGATGTGGTCGGAGAGCCCGAGGTGGGGGCGGGGGACGGCCCTGTATGCATCTTTGATGTTGGTGTACACACGGTCGAGTGTGTTGTTTCCCCGTGTTGCGATGTTAACATGTTGGTGAAACCGCGGCAGAGCGCTCGTCAGGCTCACGTGATTAAAGTCGCCTGCCACCACGTAAAACGCCTCCGGATGCTTGTTCTGAAGAGAGCTGATTTTCTCATGGAGCTCCTTCAGTGCGTTGTTAGCATTGGCATCTGGTGCTATGTAAACAGCAATGACGAACACCGCCGTAAACCCACGAACCAAATAATGCGGACGCAGAATCAGCTGTTCTCCGATTCAGCTGTTCTGTCGCTTCAGAGCAGCGGCTGTTCACCAACACGCAATTCGTACACCAACCTTTGTTTATGTAGACGCACACAATGTCTGCTGCCCTCTGATCCGCCACGCCGATGTCCGGAGGAGCTGAAGTCTTCCAAGCGTAATTTTCAGATTATTGTCGATGGTTGTTAATAAACTGTCGTTTATTATAAATTCATTAGTTATATTAGACATTCATTAGTTATATTGGATAAAATTAAATAACATATGAAATACGTCTGTCAGCAGTGGATAGGTGTGATGATGACCCTGATCAATTCATCATCCCCATTTCCTTTTGTCGGTTGGTTAATAATACATACCGCTATTCGGAAGCGGCTTTACGGTCAGATGATGCGCACATCTGAAGAAGGGACTTTGAGCGGACGCATTGGTGCATGGTTGGAATGGTGGTTCGCGATCTGTGAAGTGCGCGTATGTTTAGCTGCGGTGTCGTGGGACGCGAATCAGAGGCAAACCAGAAGTTTGGGTAAAAATGCCCACTTTGAAGGAGCAGTCGGGCCCATGCGAGGAGGGTTTTTCTTTGCTTTGGTCTAAACCGCGCGTCGATATTAAACAGTAAAAAAAAATCGGATTAAAGGCTGCTAAAGTAGTGGTGATTTGTATATCTGTTAGGAATGGTGACTGCAAATATATTGAAAATGCTATAAAGGGAACTCATTTGTCACCTAAACAGGTTCCCATCGGTTACATGGAATGTTCCATATAGGTGCGCCGCGCACCTCTGCGTTTAAAGGTGCGTACCGACTTCAGTTTGGACTGGGAGATGAAAGAGAGAGGAGATTGCCTGACAATGTTTTAGAAATCTCACCTGAACTTTGAATTAAGTCAACGCTGTGCGTTCGGCCAACACCGAGAGTTGGACTCTGTGGAACTAATACGGTTCCCTACTAAGGACAATTTAAAAGAACACTTTTTTGATCTGGTAAAATTTTTTTATTTTTATTTTTTCTGTCGTCCTATTGTGAAGGAAAGATTGTTGGGACTTAAATAAATACCTTTAGCACCTTTGCACTTGATTTATAATCCTGGGTTATCCTCGTTCTTTCCCTTGATCCCTATGACCACGCTTTTTAACATCTGCCTAGTGACCAGAACATACTAGTTGAAGCATTTTCTGGGAGGTCACGATCACAATAGGACATTCAGTTCTAATAAATGATGGTTTTGGCTGATAATCTTTGAATAAACTTGAGCTTCGGCAGAAAAGCATGAATCCGTTTTATGAGTCAGTCGCTGATGAGACAGTTTTACCAAGGTTTTGGTTTGAAATACCGTAACTTTGCGACAGTTTGCGCCTTCAGAAAAATTCTGACGGTTTATGAAAGCCAGGAAGCTGCTCTTTACACCCAACATTCAGTTATTACGGTAACTTTACTCCCAATATTTGCGAAAAAAATCTGTCTCCCACACACACACACACACACACACACACACACACACACACACACACACACACACACAGTTTGGAAGCACAAACAGCTGACAGTGAATCCATAGTTTGGTCCGCTGCTGGAGGAGAGGCGGCCAGAGAAAGCTGCTCTCATTTGATCCGGGGCTACTGACAAAACATCCGGGGCTATAGCCCCGAAAGCCCAGGTCTAACGACGCCCCTGGGTGAAACACATCACTGTAAACATAAATTATACTTAATTTTATCACATGGCATAAATATTAAAATTTAACTTTTGTAATAATAACGACATTGATAGTAATCCAGCCATTTAACCATTCCATTCATCCATCTACTGCTGCATCATTCCTGCAACATTTGCCTGAATTAAACATTAAACCAGCATCATGACCACATGAACTTGAAAACACAGTTGAATACCTTAAACATGTTTTCTACAACCGAACAGTGTAGCGCCACTTAAACTAAAAATAATTAAGGATAAAAGACTTTTTCCATGGTACAATGATCAAACACGCTTCCTAAAAAAGACCACTAGAGGTAGAGGTATTTAGGGTTGCATGAAAGGACAGTATGACTGAGTATAAATACTAAATGTAGCTAAGACTAAATATTATTCTGATTTAATAGAGAACAACAAAATATTTCTCTTCAAACTATTGCTACTGAATCAGATTCACAGATTCATACACAGTTCAGCAGCAATGATTTGTTTAATTTCTTTGCTGATAAATTTGAAAACATGATACTTTAATCATGTAATATAGTTCATAGCTTATTAAAATATTGTAATTATGAGGCATAAAATAGACAGAGCACCATTTTTGTTTAATGACGGATGAAGGTTTGACTTTTAATAACTTAGACTTGACTGACTGACGTTACCTAATGAGGATAAAGTTATGAATAATATTTATACTTTCTCCACAGGACCATGAGAAAAAGGTTTGCAGAGACACATATAATGCAAATGATTATTGTGTGATGATGATTTTTTAGCATTGTTTTTATAAATTGGTTGATGAAGGTTTTATTTTTTCCAGGTTGTGCACTGAATGCAGCCTTAATTATCAGATTTAACAGGAAAATATATGTGTATTAACCTATGCTGTGTGATCTCTTTAAAAAATATTTTTTAGTTTGTTTGATGTTCTGTTTAATTTGACTAAACAAAAAAGTTGATTCACAGGTTTAAGTGGATGGAGCTGACGGAGCAGTTTAATTCAGAATAACATTAATCTGCATGTTTAATTTTTCCCAATAGTATTATAGATTGGCTATTCCATAGGGGTGATAATTATTAATGTTTATGTGTTGTGTGACTCTGTCCTCTCCTCTGAAAATGATCTATAGGCAGTGAGGGGTGATGCATAGTTTATTACATAACTTCACTTTAGCTGATGGATCACAAGACCTCTCCCAGACCCCTACACCGCCTTGGACAACTTACATCCAGAGCATAAATTATTATGAACCATGTTTTTAAAACAAAATTAGTTTTGTTTTAAAAAAGGGGGGAGGTTAAAAGTATGTTAAAAGCATGTTTTGATATACTACAGTTTTGCTTAGGTGAAAGAGGTCATCTGCTGGTAATAAACACTGGTAATAAAAGTCGAAAGGGGGGACAGAAACTGTCGCAAACTTGACTGAACAGAACAGGGGAGATAGGAGGATTAAAGTTAACATCAAAAACATCAAAATTTAAGGGGCTGAGTAAAAAAAAAAAAAAAAAAAACACAGTTTAAAATGAATTGGAGTTTTATGTTGATCTTATGTTGATGTTTGGACATTATCACAGCAATATGGCTTATAATAGATTTTTTTAGTGTCAGCCTAATTTTAATCATAAATTAATACACCGTTTAAATAAATGTTTGAATGTTGGAAAATGTATTAATTGGACTATATCAGGAGAGATTTAAACCTGTACTAAATTTTTTAATGTTTTTATTTTTATTTTCTAGCAAAACACGGTTACATAGTCATAAGTTTCGGGCCCAGAGCGAAGACCACAGACGAGGAATGGTCTGGTAGGAGACATGGACAGTCTCCAAGACCAAGAAAACCAACAACTATGCTCTGTGACACACACCGCACATTTTCATAAAAGCATACACCACAAAGGAAAATATTAGATTAATTGTTCAGAAATGTATTGATATGCACTGGACCGGACTGGACTGGAGGAACAGAAGAACCTCTAAGAGACATAGTCTTTTCAGAGGAAAGAAGACACCTAAACACCATCCGCACATGATCATTAGGGGCACCACATTATAACTTACTAAAATTTTATTAAAAAGTATTAAAGTATGTCGCACCTTTAGAAAAGGTGCGAAGGGGGGAATTATTAGATTTTTATAATACTTTTAAGTAATTTAGTAAAAGTAATAATGTTAAGTAAAACTCATGATGAGTTAATAGTTCAGGGAACAGAGAAAATGACTATTTGATGAATGAGCATGGGAAAGAGTCTGAATGTCCTGTTGCAGGGTCAGCAGAGAGTTTTGAATAATGGGACTGTCAATAAGACCCTGTCATAAATTCATACCCCTGAGGGGGGCAGAAAGCAGGACCAGATGGGTTAGAAGATAGAGATGTTTTGGTCAATGTACACATGAGAAAAAAGACTGTTGTCTGGAGGGGGCGCACACACAGAAGAAGCAGGTCACGCCCTCCTGAAAGACTTAAATGGACGAACGAGAGGACTTCGGGCAGAGCTCTCGGGGGATAGCAACGGGTTGCTATCGTCCAAATTTTCATTGTTTGATATTTTACACTGTCTATTCAGTAAAATGCATTAAATTATTTTGGAATGGAACCGCCGACTTCTGACCGTTTTTTATGAAACGTAACAATCGTGTACAGTAATCAATAAGCAACATTTACCAGTAATTTAAAAAATTTTAGTGTTACAGAAAATAATATAATACAAGAGGTAAATACCTTTAATCCCATATCTAAAGATGAGCTTGTCTCATTAATTACACTATCAAAGACAACATCCTGTCTATTAGACCCAATACCTACAAATCTGCTTAAAGACCTCCTACCAAATATTACACCTTTTATAAACATTATAAATTTATCACTTAAAATAGGCTATGTCCCCAATGATTTGAAAAGTGTGGTCATTAAACTGTTACTTAAAAAACCTAATTTGCATCCTCTAATACTGTCCAACTATAGACCAATATCAAACCTTCCTTTTGTCTCTAAAATCTTATAACATTCAAGTTTATAGGTCAGGATTTAGGTCTCACCATAGCACTGCCACAGCCTTAATTAAAGTAGTTAATGACTTATTAATGTCCTTTAATAATAACCTTGTCTTGTTCTTGTCTTATTAGATCTTAGTACAGCCTTTAACACTATAGATCATAACATCTTAGTTGATAGATTAGAAAACACTGTGGGCATTACAGGATATGTACTCCAGTGGTTTAAATCCTATTTGACAGATCGATATCAGTTCACCTGTGTTAACAATCAATGTTCTGATCTGAACTAAAGGTAAATATGGCGTTCCCCAAGGGTCAGTTCTGTGATCACACTTTTTGCCCCATATATGCCTCCATTGGGATCAATTATAACATGGAATTAGTTTCCAGTCTTATGCGAATGATATTCAGTTATATATTTCAGCTAACCCTAATGACGTTGGTTCAATCAGTGAGCTCGAGGACTGCATCCAAGATATTGAAATGTCTTGAAAAAACGTCTTACTGCTAAATTATAATTAACCCAAGATACTAATAGTTGGTCCAAAGGACAAAATAAAGTCCTTAATCCGACCCAGTTCGTCTGTAAACAGAATGTAAAAAAAATCTCTGTGTCATTATTGATTCAGATTTCTCCTTTACAAAGCACATTAGCATTACTACTAGAATTGCATTTTTTTTCACCTTCGCAACATTTCAAAGCTAAGAAATATCTTCTCCTTTGTTAGATGTTCAATAAACGGTCTCGGAGATGCAGATTGTTCCAAATAGGTTTTAAAGCAAATTCCTGAATAGACAACAAGGGTACAGCAAATATGATCGATGACAGTTAACCGCGAATGATGAGAGAGAGCTCTCTCTCAAAGATCCTACTTTGGTATATAACCCTTTGGTGAGCTGTCCTTTTTTTGTTTGTGTGCATAAGCAGCCACTTTGTCTTGTGACATCACTTATCACTTAACTTCTCCCCCACCTGGTCCTGCTTTCTGCCCCCTTCAGTGGTATGAATTTATGACATGTTCCTGTTGACTATCTCATTATTCATACTTCCCTGCTCACCCTGCGACCGGACATTCCCATGCTCATTTATTAAATAGTTATTTTATCTGTTTCCTGAACTATTCAACTCATCACGAGTTTTACTTTACTGCATTACTTTTTACGTAATTATTTACAACCTTACAATTGCCCCTTTTCTAAAAAATACCTTAATAATTTTTATTACTTTAAAAACTATTTACTCATGTGATAATGTGGTGCAATGCCTAATAATCATGTACGGATGGAGTTGAGGTGTCTTCTTTCCTCTGAAAAGACTTTCTCTCTGCTTAGGTCCAGTGCATATCAGAACGGTTCTAAACAATGAATCTAATATTTTCCTTTGTGGCGTACGCTTTTTTGTCCGTGGTCTTTGCTCTGGTCCCGAAATTTATGACTATGTAATCGTGTTTGTCCTGTAAATCAAACTTTAGTACAGGCTTTACAGTTGAATAATCTTTACCTTGCTTTTTTGGCTTGATGTGTCAACTTATCTAGTACTTATTTTCGCAGTCATCTGGTTCTTTAACTTCTAATAACCCTAATTATTCTTTCTTTAGCACCATCTGGAGATTTTATTTAGTAAAAGCCTTCTGTATTATTTTATTTATATCCACCATACCTCTAATACATGTTACAACAGCAACTACATACTGCTATAATTGAAATTGAAATTGCTACTGATGTAGCCAGACTAATAATTCATGCCTTCCAGCTTCCGAACATTTGATCCATTAATTCCATTAATTTAAATGCATTATCAATGCCACTGTCACAATCTGTGTGTAAAGAGTAGTCTGGAGAAGTAGATGCAGAACAATGATTATTTATTAATAAGCAAGGCAGAGGTAGGGTAATGCAGGAGGAGCAGTGAGCGAGAGGTTTGTTGCCAACTGGACCCAGGCTGAGGTGTGACACCTGGAACGGGAGACTGGGCAGAGCACAACACCGAGCAAAAGAACAAACCAATAAAACAAGCAATACAGATATAAGAAATACGCTGTAGTAAGAGAACCCTACACTGGCTATGCGTGAAGAAACTGGAAATGATCTAGTGAGGTTGTCTTTAGGAGACAAAATAACAAACCCTAAGACAGCACAGGTAAGAGTGCAAAGGAGAGCGCAAGACCAAACCCGGAAGGAAGAATAAGTGATGAATGTGCTCAAAAGGAGAGAGGGTCGGTGAACTGAACAAGACGTCGAGCGGCTCAAAACGAAACTGAAACAAACAAGGGGAGGGGAGACAGCGAGATGGTTAATACACAAAGGAGAAGACAATGTTAGTTCACCGATAGGAAGCGTGTTAGTAAGCAGGTACGAAACGTTAGTAGATAGAGTGAACACGGATACACAAACGGTCACAGGTGGCGCCTGCGGAGTGAGCTAGGGTGAGTGCGATCTCCGCCCCAACCGGCCGAAGCCGAACCACCTGTGCGGACGAACAAAGACAAAGATCGCTCCCGGGACACAGAACTCTAGGGACAGGGTGAACAATGGAAACAGAAAGAGGATTACTCAAAACAACGTTGGGAGCGACCACAGAATCACACAGACGTTCACTCATACAACCAGACACGCTAAGCTAAACATGAAGGTGAGAACACAGACGCTACACGCTAACAAAAACAAACGCGCACTCACCCAGATCAGATATAACACAAGACAGAAGTGGACAGAAAACAGACTCAGGATAATCAGCAAAAATTGCTCGGTATGTGTGGCAAAAACCAGGGGCAATACTTCGCGTTTGTTCAGTCTGAAAGCAGCGGTTAAATAGAGATAAACGACCCATCAGAATAATCAGCCTCACCTGGTGACGGAGCGAAAGCGGAACTAGAAGGCGGGGATGAGAGAGCGAGTGATAGATCGAGACGGAGAGACAGAGACAGAACCCGGATTTCTTACAGCCACTATGTTCTTTAAATTATTTACTCAATGAAGTTAACCCTTTTAAAGCTCTAATGATTGATTCATCAGGACTTGTGTTATTTGTAATAAAAGTGCAACATCTATCACCGAACATTTTACACACACCTGTGACGGTCAAATGACCGGATCTGCTACTTGGAACAATCAGTCTGTAGGCAGAGGTACAGTCAACAGAGTTTATTAGACACAAATGACTGGGGAACAGAGAGTGCTGGTGTTACACGCTGGCAGAGAACATGGAAATGCCGAGATGGTGGCGTGACGTCGCAGCGTAGACACCTGTTGACGTCAGCGGGGCCATGTTCCAAACCGCAGATTCCACCAGCACGAAGTGTCTAGGAGCGGGTATAGCGGCGGGAAGCGGAGCTGCACACACAAACACAAGACAGGACGGAGTACGGAGAAACATACACAAATACTAGGCAGGGACCAGGCAAGAGGCAAGGCGAGACGTGATCGGGAACCTATTTGTGACCAGAGATGGGACACAGTGACTTAAATAGTGTGCGTGATTACACCCAGGTGAACAAGATTATGAGGCGTGGCTTACCCAACACACCCACACCACATGATGACACATAACATAACCCCCCTGGCACCCTAAGAAGGCTTGCTAGGGCACCTGCGGTGGAAGTCCTTGATGAGGGCGTGGTCCAGGATGGCGGCACGGGGAACCCAGGAGCGCTTCCCTGGACCATAACCCTTCCAGTCCACCAGATATTGGACGCCTCTGCCTCGGTGGCAGGAGTCCAGCAGGCGTTGTACCATGTACACGGGCTGGCCATCGATGAGACGTGGGGCAGAAGTGTCCCGGGGGTGGGGTTGAGCGGGGAGTGGATGACCGGCTTGATGTGGGATACATGGAAGGTGGGGTGTATACGCATATGACAGGGCAAGCGGAGACGGATGGCTGCGGGGTTTATAATTCTGGTGATGGGGAAAGGTCCATTGTAACGAGGGGCTAGTTTGTGGCATTCGGTTTTCAGAGGGATGTTGCGGGACAGCCAGACCAACCTTCCTACCTTGTAGGCAGGGGCTAGGCGGCGACAGCGGTTAGCGGATAATAGATAGGCCTGGGCCTGGGCCTAACGAAGCGCAATACGCGTGTTCTTCCACACCCGGAGACAACAGGGGATGTGCTGGCTGACCGAGGGGACTGAAATCTCGCGCTGCTCCTCCGGAAACAGCAGTGGTTGGTAGCCCAGGGCGACCTCAAATGGAGACCTGCCAGTAGCGGAGCTGCGTGCCGTGTTGATGGCATATTCGACCCAGGGGAGATGTTCACTCCAGCGTTCTGGTTGCTGGGTGGACACACAACGCAGGGTAGACTCCACTACTTGGTTGGCCCTTTCTGTCTGACCATTTGACTGTGGGTGACCACCAAAGGTTAGAGACAGGGACGTACCAAAGTAATTGAAGAAGGCTCTCCATACCTGGGAGATGAATTGTGGGCCTCGATCCGACACAATGTCCACCAGGATGCCGAAAACCCTGAAGACATGCTTGAAGACCAGTCTGGCGGTTGCAAGGACCGATGGTAGTCCAGGAAGGGCCACGAGGCGTACTGACTTCGAGAACCTGTCTACGATGGTGAAGATGACAGTGTTGCCCTTAGAGTTCGGCAGCCCGGTGACCAAGAACGTCCAGGTATGGAGAGTGGCAGGAGGAGTCCAGAGGGGGACTGATGGGAGGCTTTATTGTGGGTACATACAGAACAGGCGTTGACGAACTGTCGAATGTCCGAAGATAGAGAGGGCCACCAGATGTCCTCTGTGCGAGACAGACCTGCGAGATTCATGAGCCCACTTGAGTACGGTGGGGCAGGTGGCGGAGGGAACGAATGTGCGGTCCGGTGGGCCATGTCCGGGGTCCGGGTCCTTGAGGAGTTCCCTCTCAATGGTTCTCTGGATCTCCCAGGAAACACCTGTGAGCACACAACTGGAGGGTAGAATGGTGTCATTAGTCAATGGGGTTTCTTCCAGATAGAAGAGCCGGGACAAGGAATCAGGCTTGGCATTACGAGAACCGGGTTGGTAAGTAATTACGAAATTAAATCGCCCAAAGAAGAGAGCCCACCGTGCCTGACGAGAGTTCAGTATTTTTGCCTTCTGTATGTATGCCAGGTTCTTATGGTCAGACCACACAATGAATGGTTGTTCAGCCCCCTCCAGCCAGTGACGCCATTCCTCCAGGGCCAGTTTGACAGCTAGAAGTTCCCGGTTGCCTACATCATAGTGGAGGAGAATTTCCTCGAGAAGAAGGCACAAGGATGAAGGCGGTTCGTTGGGAGAGCACGGCTCCTGCTCCCATGCTAGAGGCGTCTACTTCTACAATTAATTGTTTAAACGGGTCCGGTTGAACTAGGATGGGGGCTGATGGGAACGGGGACTTGAGTAGGTCCATGGCTTCCTGGGCCTCCGCCGTCCACTGAAAAGGCACCTTGGAAGAAGTGAGAGCAGTCAGGGGAGTGGTGATTGTGCTGTAGTTACGAATGAACCGTTGGTAAAAATTTGCAAATCCAAGGAACCTTTGCAGTTCAGTCCTGGAGGTAGGGGACGGCCACTTGCGGATGGCCCGGATCTTTTCGGGATCGGGCTTGATAACCACCAGAGACACCACAAACCCCAGGAAGGCTACTGTCTGCTGATGGAAACTGCACTTTTCTGCCTTTACAAAGAATAGGCGATTCAGGACCTGACGTACATGTTGCACATGCTCCTTAAGGTTACGCGAGAATATCAGAATATTGTCTAAATAGACGAAGACAAAATGTTCTAGGAAGTCCCTGAGCACGTTATTAACTAACGCCTGAAATACTGCGGGGGCGTTTCTGAGGCCGAAGGGAACCACGTGGTATTCGTAGTGGCCACTGGGAGTTAAATGCCGTCTTCCACTCATCCCCTTTTCGGATGCAGACCAGATATTATGCGTTGCGCAGGTCTAGCTTGTAAAACATGGTGGCCCCCTGCAGTGACTCAAATACGGAGGATGTCAGTGGCAGAGGGTATTTGTAGGGGACTGTGATGTTGTTCAGACCCCTATAGTTAATGCAGGGTCGTAGGGTGCCGTCTTTCTTGGCTACAAAAAAGAAACCGGCCCCTATGGGGGAGGTGGAAGGTTGGATCAAACCCGTGGCAAGACATTCGGAAATGTATTTCTCCATTGCCTCCCTCTCAGGGCGAGATAAGGGGTAAAGCCGGCTGGATGGGAGGGGAGCACCAGGTAAGAGACCTATGGAGCAGTCATAAGACCTATGAGGGGGAAGCTGGCGGGCCCTGTCTTTGCAGAATACGTCCCCCAGGTCATGATATACATCCGGAATGAGGGAGAGATCGATAGTGGCATGGTGGTCACCCTCAGGCACAGTACTGGGGGATACCGCCGCACGAAGGCAGGAGGAGTGGCAGGGAACCCCCCACGTGAGATCCGTGGAGTGAACCCAATCAAGATGGGGATTGTGTGCTCTCAACCAGGGAAACCCTAAGATGACTGGTGCATCCGGGGACTGAAACACGGCAAAACTTATGTCCTCCCGATGGTTGCCGTCTATGAGCAGACTGACGGGCTGGGTGCGATGGGTGATGGGGGAGAGACGCCGGCCATTTAAGGAAACCAGGTGGAGAGGGGAGGACAATGGAGAAAGCGGTATGCCCGTATTCAATGCGAAGTCAATGTCGATTAGATTCTCCTCTGCCCCAGAATCTATGAGGACATTGACAGGCAGATTACCCTCGGCCACCGCGGGTGGACACCGCGGGTAGACTGATGGCGAGGTCGATCAAATCTTGGAGCGTTTTGGGTCTGTCATGGGTAGCCAGCTCGTCACGGACATGATCGTTGAGTGCATGTCTGAATGCCCCGTGCAGCGAACGCTCGCACCAACCCGACTCTGTGGCTACAGTTTGAAATTCCACCACGAAATCTGCCACCGAGCGCGCACCCTGACGAATCGAGAATAACCGACTATCTATGTCGTCCGCATAATCCAGTCGATCAAATACCCCACGGAACTGCTCTAGAAATGAGGTATATGTGATAACTAGCGGGGAGGCGCCCCCCTGGGTTGCTTCTGCCCACTTCAGCACGTGGCTGTACAAAAGCCCGATTATAAATTATATTTTGTGCACGTCGGTGGGGAAGCATGAAGGGCGAATACCAAAATACAACTCGCATTGGAATAAAAACCCTCTACACTTCTGCAGATCCCCGTCGTACGGGTCCGGGTGCACCGCAGCTCCGTTGGGACGCATAGACGGCGCGGTAGATGGGTTCGGTACCTGATTGGCAATGTACAAATTCGGGGATGTGTTGGCAGGTCCTGGAGCGGGGGGCGATGCTGGTAGAGCAGTGAGCATCGTCCGGATCAACACACCCACACCACGTGATGACACATAACACACACCTCCTTTTTCTGCTACTAAAAAATACAATGCTATTCTATTTTGCCACGCCATTAAATTAGTTTTCACTAATTGTTCATGTATTCCACTTACTGCATCTCTAGTGTAATTGACAATTCTTTGCTGATTATAAAAAATATAATTAATCTAATCTACATTTTATTAATTGTTGGCCATATCATAATGCTTTCAAACCCAGCCACAATATGATTTCATGCCTTAAACACTTTGGGAACTCCCCTGGGACCTCCTATGGCATCATTATACACATGAGGATCAAATGAACCACCTGGCAAAGTGACCCCTCTCTTACATCTTTTACTCACCTAATTTGTTTCCTTAATACTTGCTATACTGATTGGTACAACCAACTGAACCAGAGCTCATTTCTCACTCCATTCTTCAGGAAGCATGCTTCTCAAGACAGTAGGTTTACACATCCACTATATGTCACCAGGTTCTTGCGTGTGTACAAACAAGCTTGAGTCATAACCACTGGTTGAGTCGGATATGTTCAAATATTCCTTACGCCATGAACTGTACAATTCACCCACCTCTACTTTATTTTTATCCGTGCTTCTCTCAAAACAGGTGTTGTTTCCTTTTTTTGGGCAAGCACCTCTGTGGTGTAGATCGTCCACTATTTTTTGGAAACATGAAATTGACTGTGCTGCAGTTGGGACCTATTTTATTAGTAAAGAGTGAGAGAACACCAGGTTCATAATTTTCTCTATTTAATGGAAATGACACAGAGAACAGACTGGGCAGAGGATTGGAGCATACAAGGCAGTTTGATTTTTTTTTACATTGCACTGTATAAATCATCCATTTTAACCATAACTTATCTTCAACAAATCCTGTTTCTCTTGCTGTAGTTTCTGTCAGTTTAGTGATATTTAATAATGGAACTAATTCACTTCTTCACTATTCCACACTCCATCTTTAGGGTAGTACATTCTTGTTTTGAACTTTTGCAACCATGATTTCCTACTACTAGAGTATATTTTGAGCATATCACACTTTCATCTATTGTCAATACCCATGTTTCCAGCGTTCTTTGGTCTTTAGTTAAACCCATTTTATTATTTTTCTGATCCTTTACTTTACAGGATCATTTCCATACTGAATATGACTATGCTATATCATTTCCCTTATTACCTGGATATTGCCCTTCCACAGTGACTGTTTTTGTTAAACACCAGGGCCCGTATTTATCAAACTTCTTAGCGTGGAATTTTGGACTTAAGTGCTGAAAAATTCTTAGATTTGCTCCTAATCACAGAGTTAAGTGTAAGTGCCAGTTATCAAAACTCTGAAGTCTAAGAATCACTCTTACTCTCCCGAAAAGTTAAGACTGCTCCAGAGGTCTCTTAAGTTGTTGAGAGTTGCCACCGGGGGGCAGAGATGGCGCTGAGGAGACAGAGACGCGTGCGAACCTTCCAAGAGCGGAAAAATGTCTTTGAAATGTTTGATGACTTTCAGTTAATTAAACGATATAGACTGGACAGAGCAGGAATTATATTTGTCACTGACTTAGTGAGAGATGTCATCTCACCATCAACTACACGCAGCAACGCCATCCCAGCTGAATTAAAAGTAGTGCTGATGCTTTGTTTTCTTGCTACAGGAAAAATGCAGCAGTGTAGTGCTGATGATTTGGGACCATCCCAACCAACAATTAGCCGAGTTGTCATGCAAACAATTATGGCACTTACAGCGCAACACATTGTCATGCGTTTTATTGACTTTCCAACAACACCCCGTGTCATCCAACAGAAGCAAACCCAGTTTATGCAGATAGCTGGATTCCCAGGAGTTGTAGGTGCAATTGATGGCACTCACATAAAGATCATTGCTCCCAGCATTAATGAGGATGTTTATGTGAACAGAAAGAGGTACCACAGCATCAACACTCAAGTTGTGTTTGATGCAGAATACAACATTTTAGATGTTGTACCCAAATGGCCAGGGTCAACCCATGACGCTCGGATTTTCTACGCCTCCTTGATCTAAGTGCAGCTTTTGACACCATCTGTCACACCACACTCCTCAATAGATTAGTCTCCATTGGTATCACTCAGACTCCTTTGAACTGGTTCAAATCATACCTCACAAACCGCACTCAGTTCATTCAGCTCAAAACCTTTTCTTCTCATCATTCCTCTGTCACCTCGGGTGTGCCCCAGGGCTCTGTCCTGGGACCCCTCTTATTTATCATTTATCTCCTTCCCCTTGGTACTATCTTCCGCAAATACAACATTCATTTCCACTGTTACGCAGATGACACCCAGCTCTACCTTGCCACCAAACCCACTTCCAATCTTCCACCCTCCTACATTAGGGTAGGGCTGAAATTAAATCCTGGTTCAATTCAAATTTACTAAAACATAACAGTGATAAAATTGAGGTTCTCCGTCTTGGCACAAAATCAATTCTTTCCAAAATTGACAGTTTTTCTCTTAACATTGACAATTGTTCCGTTTCACCATCTGCACAGGTAAAGAGTCTGGGTGTCATTCTGGATGGTACTCTCTCGTTTCAATCACACATCAACAACATCACCCGGTCTGCCTACTTCCACCTTCGCATCATTAACCGTCTTCACCCCTCTCTTACCCCTCATGCTGCCCCCATTCTTGTTCATAGCCTCGTCACCTCGCGATTAGATTACTGCAACTCTCTTCTTTTCGGTCTCACCCACAAATCTCTCCATAAGCTTCAACTGGTTCAGAATTCAGCTGCTCGCATCATCACCAAAACCCCCAGTTTCCACCACATCACTCCTGTCCTCCATAAGCTTCACTGGCTCCCAGTCAAGTTCCGCATCAATTATAAAATCCTTCTGCTCACCTTTAAAGCCATTCACAACCTGTCTCCACCATATCTCTCCTCTCTTCTGCAGGTTGTAGTTCCATCTCGCTCCCTCCGATCATCCTCCTCTATCCTCCTGACTGTCCCCACTGCTCGCCTTACCACCATGGGGTACAGATCTTTCAGCCGCTCTGCTCCCCAACTTTGGAACTCTTTACCACCTGACATAAGACACATCACCTGACTTTCACAATTCAAATTCGCACTCAAAACTCATCTGTTCAAACTGGCCTTCTCCATCTGATTTTAACATACTTTTAATACGTTGTGTGTTCTGTGTCTTGTTTTAATTTTATGCTTATTTGCGCTTTTGTACGGTGTCCTTGAGTGACAGAAAGGCGCCTATAAAATAAATGTATTATTATTATTATTATAATATTTGTCAGAAGCGCAACATCCCTTCCCCAACACTGGAGAACCGTGATGACGGTGATGAAGATGGAGATGAGAGCACCCCTGCCAGCACACGTGATGTGACAGGCCACAGAAAACACTTTGCAATCCTTCATTTTAGGTACAGATGTCAATTTTATGTATAAATGTGCACAATAATTAGGCATCAAGATAAGCATGGCTTTACATGTTTATTGTTGTTCCTTTCGTTTTTTTAGCGCTCGACTATAATATTCATACTGCAATTTCAATACTTTAATTTGTAGCTTTAACTTTTGCCTTTTCAGTTCCTGTATGTCATTCGGGAGTGAGTCCTCTACCAGACCTCCTTCGGTACTTGAGGTGTTTGGAAGCTTGGTCAAAAACGGAGGAGCAGATGGAGAATCAGTGCTCAAGCCAGCAGAGTCCATAGCACAATCAGCTTCTTCATTACTGACGATGCAATAAATTTGAATTGATAATTAACATCACAGTGTTTGTGTGAAAATGTAAATAAATGATTTTTTAAAACTTGCCTTTGAGATAGGGTTTTAAATTTCAATAATGCTGGATCCTGACCCCCGTCCACACCACAAATCACTGCATTGTCTTCCCCAAGGATACCCTGTACCACTTCACTAGCTTCAATAATGTTGGTTAGTGCTTTCATATATTCAATTTCCTTTACTTTCAATATATCAAAATTTGTACCATAACCACTGTCCCGCAGAGGTCCTGGCATCCTCCAACCTTTAAGGAGTTCATGTGGGGTTAAATGAGTTTGATTAGATGGTGAGGTTCTCATAGACATTTGTGCAAGGGGTAATGCGTCGATCCAATTTAATTTAGATCCATGACAAATTTTTGCAACCTTTCTTTTCAATGTCTGATTTGTTCTTTCAAATATTCCTTCAGTGTGCAGGATAGAAAACTGCTCCAAATCTATGTTCTATTTCCAGCTACTTCTTTCTCATCCAAAGCTTTTGCTGTAAAATGTGAACCATTATCCGATCTTGTTACTTTATGTACCCCGTACCTTGGTATTAATAAATTAATTCATTCATTATCTCCCGCTTTATACTCTAGTAGGGTTGCGGTGGGGTTCCCCATGCCTATCCGCTAGGCAAATAGACCCAGGACAGGGCGCCAATCCATCGCTGTACCTTGGTATTAATTCTGATTTTAGCCATTTAATCACTGTTCTTGCATCTTCTTTTCTTGCAGGTATTGTTTCAATCCACCTTGTATAACTGTCTATAATAACAAGAATGTACCTGTAACCTCTTACCACCTTGTCTTCTTCCATGTCCGTGTAGTTGATGCAAATTTCTTTAAATGGGGTGTCTGGTACTGGGAAATTCTCCATGGGTTTAGTCAATACATTTTTATTATTGTATTTCCCACGTGTCACATTCTCTAATGAAGTTGTCCACTAAATCTTTCATAAATTGATGCCACCAATGGCATTACTTCCATTTTCAACATTGTGCCATCCGTAGATATTTTAAATTTGCATGTTCCTTCATGTTTATCCACGTGAGTGTTAAAGTTTGCATCATGATTTCCCCTAATGATCTGGCTTCATAGCCAGTATGTATTCCAAGTGTAACATGTTGAGTATAATTTTGTTTAATTCCCAATTCATACCATGGTTTCTAATCTGAGTTCAATTCACAATATGCAGCCACTACTTCAGGGCCTTCATATATATTACGTAACTTGACTGAATCTTTGTTCCCTTCCAGTTCAATTTCCCATGCTTGTTGATATTCATCTAGCTCAGTTAGATCATTAAATGTGACGTGTAATGGATCCAGCACAGGGCCATAAGGGCTAAGGGACTTTATGCATGGTTTACAGTTGAGAAACACTAGTTGAATGTGCAGAGTATCAACATATAAACTAGTTAGTCTTAGTCAATAAAACAGGATGCAGTCAGTAGTCACTGTTATTGGATTCAGGGCGGAGAACAATTTAGCTTCTATAAGCCTATTTAAGCATGATACTGTTGCCCCAGTATCAATCATTAATGTTTTTTTGTCCAGGTATGGTGCAGCAAACCTTAGGTTCTAATTTTTTTAGGTATAACCCACACTGCACCCTGATATTCTGGATCCCTTCATTGTTGATTTTGATACCATTGGGGTGGGGGCAATTGTGCTTGGTTTGAAACTACTGGGTTCTGTTGTCTGTTGGGTCTGTGTTTGATACTGCTCCTGATGTACGGGTGTGGGTTGGGTCATCTGCCATTGTGTCATTTTGTTTGGGCAGTCCCGTGCGAAATGTCCCATTTGGTTGCATTGAAAACACGCTGAACTTGTTGCATGGTATTTCTAGTGGCCCCTCCTCTGCTTCCTCTTCTTTGTATTTGCCCTCTTTGTGCAGGTGCACCATAATAACCATATGGTGGCCCTGGGTATAGACATGTGTCATGTGTGTTTGTGGATATGTAATTCCATTTGGTGGCATATGTGGTACACCCTGTGTTGTATAAGACTGTGGTTTTGGAATCACCTGTCGTGGCACTGATGAGGATGGAACAGATTGAGTAACCATCATTCATCAACATCATACTTAGTGAGTTCTTTTACTTCATCCTCAACCTCAAGTGTTAGCCCTCGCCGTCGCCTCTTTCTCCGCCCTCCGTCACAACCACGCCTCTCTAGTGCACCTGCGACTAATTAACCTGGCACTATTTAAGAAGCTCTTCCCAGGTACTCTGTGTAGGTTTGTTTTGTTTCCCAACCCGAGCGTTTGCTCCCTGTTAGGATTATTATCTACGTTCGTGCTCCCTCGGGATTTTGTGCTCATTCAGTCGATACAGACTTTGTGCTCGTACCATGGATTATTGACTTTTTGCTTCATCTCTTTGGATTATAAACTCTACGTTTTCTGTTGGATCTTACCTTGATTTCTGACAAGAGTGGACTTCTATTGACTGAAAAAATACTATAAACAAAAACTAGGTCCTTTTTTTTCGCTTCCACTTTCTTTGTTTTTTTTTCCTAGAAAGCTAGTAAGACCGGCCTTTCACGTTTTGGCCCACGTGCCCATTTTTGTTTATTATTAGTATTAAATATTATTTACGTTTATCGATCCTTTGAGTGGTATGTGTTTTGTACAACTCATACCTTCTACGCCGCAGCGCTAACATCACAAACTGACCAACATTATGGAGCAGCCAAACCCTCACTTTTCGGGCTCTCGTTCCGCTACAACAAATCACGAGCATCTCAACCATCACCAACAATTACTTTGCATCCTTCACGACCAGAACCAGGAGCTGCTCTCTCAGATCCAGGAGTTATCGCTAGGTTCGAGCCCTGACGACTTCCTCCGCTACAGCGCCGTCGCCTACTTCCGCGTCAGTGGATTCTCCGCCCACTTCGGCCACCCCGATGAGGGCAAGTTCAAGTGTGGGGGATTACCCCTCCCTTCCCATGGCTCAGCCTGACCCGTCCCGACGAATTACACCTGTGCCGCGGATTCCTTTTTCGGTGCCGTCTGGTCTTCGCAAATCAGCCTTGCTTATTCAGCCATGACGCCGCTAAGATTTCTTATATATTGAGCCTGCTTCGTGATCGTGCTCTGGCATGGGCAGAGGCCGCCCAAATCGATCCGTCAGTTATGACATGTGACCAGTTCCTCTCTCGGTTCCAGGCCATTTTCGATCGCACCGATTATGAGGGGGACACCTCACTCCGCCTCCTCAATCTTCGCCAAGGACATCGTTCCGAAGTAGAATTTGCGGTGGAATTCAACACCATTGCCACTGAATCGGGATGGAACGATGCAGCACTGCGAGGGGTCTTCAAGCAAGCTCTATCCGACTCGCTTAAAGATGAGCTCGTTACTCGAGAAGAACCGGAGGATCTGCTCGGTCTTATCAACCTCGCGACCAAGCTGGACAACCAACTTCATGAACGGTCTAAGCAAGGCTCATCGCCCTCTCTGACACCCGCTACCGTTCCTGTCGATTCTAGATTCCGACTTCGAACTTCGCCACCTCCTTCCACCACTGTGGAACCAATGCAAATAGGACATCATTCCTCAGCAGAGAGGTGATAGTCACGCCGCCTAAGAGCTGGGTTGTGCTTGTATTGTGGTGGCGCTGGGCACTTTCCACTGCACCCTCCGTTTAAAAGGCGTGACCCGCCAGTCAAAGTGAGTACACTAACGGGTACTGGATGTTCTCACGTTCTTCCTGAATCCTGTCTCACCATGCCAGTTACCTTTTACCTCCTCAAGGGCTCTTTCTGTACCAAGGCCCTCGTGGACTCCGGCTCTGAGACCAACCTTATAGACCATAAGTTTGCTACTGAAGCAGGGTTTTCTCTCAAACCACTCTCCACTCCAGTGCGGGCAGTCACTTTAGATGGAAAGGATCTGGCTTGCATCACTCACGTTACAGTTCCCGTTCGTATGATGATTGTTGGCAACCACTCATCAGGCTCTCTGTCATCCACGCCTCACGCTCACCTGTGGTTTTGGGTTATCCCTGGCTGTGTCTTCATTTGCCCTCGATAGACTGGAAGAGGAATTGTGTCACTCAATGGAGCGAGCAGTGCCTTTCCACATGTCTGGGTAATGCCAATACCCCTTCACTTCACTCCCCCATAGTTCCGGGCACGTCTGAGACCATGGATCTCTCCTCGATCCCGGCTGAGTATCACCATCTTCGTGAGGTTTTTAGCAAGGAGCGATCTAAGTCTTTGTCGCCCCATCGGCCCTGTGATTGTGCCATTGAACTCCTCCCGGGCGCCCCACTACCCTCTGCCTGACAATATTCTCTGTCAAGACCTGAGCGCGAAGCTATGGACACCTACATCTCTGAATGCCTCTCTGCCGGACTTATTCGCCCATCCTCATCTCCTCTGGGAGCGGGCTTCTTTTTTGTCGAGAAGAAGGATGGATCTCTACGTCCTTGTATCGACTATCGATTAAATGCCATAACCATCAGGAACAAGTACCCCATTTCTCTCTTCTCATCGATGTTTGAATCTCTGCATCAGGCCAAGATCTTCTCTTAACTGGACCTCCAAAACGCTTACCACCTCATTCGGATACGGAAGGGTGATGAGTGGAAGACGGCATTTAACACCCCTTCTGGACACTTTGAATACTGCGTTCTCCCCTTTGGGCTCTCTAATTCGCCAGCCGTATTCTAAAACCTAGTCAACGATGTCCTTCGAAATTTCATTAACCAGTTCGTCTTTGTCTACCTCGATATCTTGATATTTTTCTCCAGTTTGTCTGAACATGTTGAACTCGTCCTTACACGTCTCCTCCAGAACCGCCTGTTTGTTAAGGGAGAAAAGTGCTTGTTCCACGCCGAGTCGATTCCTTTCCTTGGTTTTATTCTGCAACCAGGAAGTATTAAGCCGGACCCTGAGAAGATCAGAGCAGTCTCCGAGTGGCCCAGGCCATGTTACCGGAAACAGCTACACCGATTTCTGGGATTTTCTACCTTTTACAGTAGCTTCATACGTGGCTATAGCCAGGTGGCCGCACCTCTAACCAGACTCACGTGGCCTTCCAGAACCTCAAGGAGAGATTCATATCTGCTCCTGTCCTCACTCAACCCTACCCCTCTCTCCAATTTGTGGTGGAGGTCGACGCATCGGACTTGGGTGTGGGGGCGGTTCTTTCTCAAAGATCCAGGGAGGACGGCTCTCTCCATCCTTGTGCCTTTTTTTCTAAGAAATTGTCCCGAGCTGAAACGAATTATGACATTGGTAATCATGAGCTCCTAACGGTCAAGCTGGCCCTCGAGGAGTGGCGTCACTGGTTGGAGGGCGCTGAAGTGCATTTAGTCGTCCTCACCGATCATAAGAACTTGGCTTATGTTCAGACCGCCAAGAGACTGAACCCTCACCAAGCCCGCTGGGAGGTGTACCGCTTCTTTAAGTCGGTACATCTCCGAGCTCTCCCAAAGCTTCCCTCGGCCCTAGAAACAGCCAATATCATCATAGACCAAGTGTTCCGGATTCACGGCATCCCAGAAAACATTGTATCGGACCACAGCCCACAATTTACTTCACGAGTCTGCCACAACTTTTGTGAGGGCCTGGGAGCATCAGTGAGCCTGTCCTCTGGATTTCATCCTCAGTGGAATGGCCAGGCCGAACGCACTAACCAAGAAATCGAGGCCACCCTCCGTCGGGTTATGAAACAAATTCCTAAGTCATGGAGCACTCTGCTGCCGTGGGTCGAGTATGCAATTAATTCTCACAGAACATCAGCCACTGGTCATTCACCTTTCGAGGTGACCCTGGGTTATCAACCTCCACTATTCCCTGAACAAGAGCACGAGATCATGGTGCCCTCTGTCCATCGGCACATACTCCGGTTTCTGAGAATCTGGAGGCTTACCAGAATCGCCCTCCGCAAGGCCCAGGAGGCTATGAAATGCATCGTTAACCGCCACCGGTGCCCGGCACCCCGCTACAAACCTGGCCAGTTGGTTTGGCTTTCCGCCAAGAACATTCCCCAACGCACGAAAATTATCACCCTGGTTTATTGGCCCCTACAGAGTGATCCGCATCATCAGTCCCACGGCCGTTCGTCTCGCACTCCCTTCCCATATTCATCCCACATTCCACGTTTCTCAGGTTAAACCAGTTCGTTCCTCTCCATTATACCCTCCATCCAGACCCCCTCCACCCGCCTGGCTCATTGACGGAGGTCCTGCGTACACCGTGCACCGTCTGCTGGACTCCCATAAATGAGGTATGGCCATAGAGTATCTCGTGGATTGGGAGGGATACGGTCCGGAGGAAAAATCCTGGGTTCCCCACTCTGCGATTCTGGATGCTCAACTCATCCGCGACTTCCATCCCTCGCATCCTGAGAAGCCCAAGGGACCACCGAGAGGCGGTTGTTGAGGAGTTGGTACTGTTAGCCCTCGCCTCCTTCTCCGCCCTCCGTCACAACCACGCCTCTCTAGTGCACCTGCGACTAATTAACCTGGCACTATTTAAGAAGCTCTTCCCAGGTACTCTGTGTCAGTTCGTTTTGTTTCACGACCCGAACGTTTGCTCCTTGTTCGGATTATTATCTACGTTCATGCTCCCTCGGGACTTTATGCTCATTCAGTGGATACAGACTTTGTGCTCGTACTGTGGATTATTGACTTTTTGTTTCATCTCTTTGGATTATAAACTCTACGTTTTCTGTTGGATCTTACCTTGATTTCTGAGTAGAGTGGGCTTCTATTGACTGTTACTTTGATAAGGAGCTGGTTTTTGTTTATAGTATTTTTTCATTTATGACTTTTTTTCCGCTTCCGCTTTCTTTGTTTTTTTCCTAGAAAGCTAGTATGACCGGCCTTTCATGTTTCAGCCCACGTGCCCATTTTTGTTAATTATTAGTATTAAATTTTATTTATGTTTATCGATCCTTTGAGTGGTACGTGTTTTGTTCAACTTTTGACGTGGGTATAGCCTTCACTACTTGCTGTCTCCAGAACATTTCAGTGGCAGCAGACTAATCATGTTGTGACCCTGTTGCTTCCAGCCACAGGTCGCTGTCCATGTCCACCATGTCCTCATCAACTTTTTTTTAAATGATGAAAATGTGGTAAAATATGGCTGGATATAACTCTTTCAACGTATCCCAAAAATCTTTTCTAATGTCTAATTTTTCAATGGTATTTATTGTGGCTTCCCATTTACCCCAGCTAAGATTTCTATTAATAGTAAAAGGAAACTTTTCCTTCCAGCCTTGCAATAGCTGCCCTCAGATCCCCTAAACACAATTTATCCCTTGCAGTATAGTGCTCAAACTTTGACACCCATGTCTGTCCTCCCTTTGTTAAGGGGGGCAAACTTTAACAATCCGTCCATGTCCCTATGTTTCCATGAGTGGTAAATGTGTTGTCTAGTTTGTATAGTTATTAATGGATATTGAGAGACCAGAGAAATCTCTGCTTGTGTTGTGTTCTGACCTTCTTCATACTCCTGTCTCTATTTGCATAAACGCATGATTGTCCGTCTTGGTCAGTGTCATCCATCATTTTACCATTAATCAGTCCTTTGAGTCCTTGAGGTTTTGAACATTCCCTTTTTCCTGTTGTTTCTGTACTTTTTTTCTATGTCTTATTTTTTAACACGTTCTTTTTAAAAAAAAAAGTTTTTCTGCCTCTATTTTTATACTTTCAGGTCCTTCACAATTGCTTCCTTCTCCACAGTCATCACTATCAGAGCTGTGTTTGTCTCTTTTTATCATTTTGATCTATTTTTTGATCTCCTGTCATGACCATTGGTATGTGCTGTCTGCATATGTATGGATCTCCTATCTCATTTACTAAGTGGGTAGGTGTATGTCGGCTGGGAATGGGAAGAGGATGGATAAGACTGGCAGGTGGCTGATGAGTGACATTGCATCGGGGTATGTGGAACAGGCAGTGACATTCTTCTACATCCCTTCTCAACGTGGGCCACCAGAAGCGTCAGCCAAGGAGACTAGAGGTGTGTGTGACCCCGGGATGGCCTGAGAATCTGGAGTCGTGAGCCCATCTGAGAACTGCAGAGTGAGCTGAGACTGGTACATAAAGGCGATGAGGTGGAGTGTTAGGTGGTGCAGGTTCATTAACAAGAGCGGCGCGGATGGTCTCAAGGACCTTGCAGGGGACACTTGCGATTACCTTTTCCGTGGGGGGTATAAGTTCCTCGGATTCAGGGGGCCACATCCTCCTCTTGGGTGAAGATACGAAAAAGAGCATTAGGCTTGGTGTTATGGGTGCCTGGACGGTATGTCAGCGTGAAACGGAAATGGGAAAAGAATAAGGCCCACCGAGCCTGATGAGAGTTTAGCCTCTTAAGCTGACTGAACATAGACCAGGTTCTAATGGTCTGTCCACACGACAAAAGGATGTTCTGCACCCTCCAGCCAATGGCACCACTCTTCATTTCTGTAGTAATCTGTTCAGGACCTCCTCCAAGTGGTGGACATGCTCCTCTGAATCCGATGAGAAAATAAGGATGTCATCCAGATATACGAAAACAAAACGATCAAGGAAATCCTGGAGCACATCATTAACAAGGTTTGGGAAAACTGCGGGAGCATTAGTTAACCCAAATACCACAACATTCAAAGTGGCCACTGGGGCTGTTAAAAGCCGTCTTCCATTCATCCCCCTCGCGGATGCAGATAAGGTGATAAGCATTACGCAGGTCCAATTTTGTAAATATCTTGAGGTGGTGAATAGCCTCAAACATATTCGAGATTAGAGGGAGAGGATACTTGTTTCTCACTGTTATCGCATTGAGACCGCGATAATCAATACAGGGCCTTAGAGTGCCTTTCTTTCTTTTTTCCACCCATCCGAGTGGTGAAGAGGATGGACGGATAAGCCCCACGGCCAGGCAGTCGGTGATATAAGCTTCCATTGCCTCACGTTCAGGTCTTCTGAGAGAATACTGGCATGTCGAAGGCAAGGGAGCCCCAGGGAGCAGGTCAATGGTTCAATCATAAGGTCAGTGAGGTGGCAGGGACTTGGAACACTCCTTATTGAATATTTCAAGTAGGTGATGATATTCGGAGGGAATAGCGGTGAGGTCGATATTAGGCGAAACTAAAGCAGCAGGAGACAAGGCGTGGGTGCGGTCGCCGCCCAAACAACTCTCATGGGATCGCTCACTCCACTGGATTATGGAGTTATGTTTCCAGTCGAATGCGGGAGAGTGCTGTTGTAACCACGGAAAATCAAGCACCACTGGAGAACGGGAGGACTGGATGATGGACAACCTGATAGTTTCCATGTGATTACCTGACGTTGCCATGTGAACTTTTAAAGTCGTGTGACTTATGTGAGCTAGAGTCTTGCCATCCAAGGAGCCCAAACTGGGGTAGAAAAGAAAACCCGCTTTACTGATGATTGAAAACCAATTGGCTTTACATAAAAAACCTCGGCATAAGTGGAGATTGCCGCGAAATGTTTCTGGATGCGCCATAGGAAGGTGAGTATGTGGACCAGCCGGCGATTTGTTGTGTGCGGCGCGGGGAGGCGGGGTTGGTTGAGCAGAAGTAGGCGCAGATGCAGCCGCTGCCGGTGGAACATTCGAGAGCTGCATAACTTGCTGGGTAAGTTCGCGCACTTGAAAAAGTAGTTCCTGGTTTTGTTCCAAGAGATTCATCAGAAGATTCTCATGTCGGTTGAGTCTCTCCTGATTTTCGACTGGCGAAGCTGCGGTGCGGTTGGCTTCGGACATGTGCTCATTCGGTTGCTCCATAGTGCCCAAAATAGGTTTATTTAAACTCCAAAATGAAAATGAAAGTAAACCTGGCGCGTGGGCCGAAACAAAACAAAGACGAAAACACTATAAACAGCGAAGAGGAAATCAAAGGCTACGGTAACAGAGGACGAGGTGAGAGAATCGGAAAACCAGAAACGGAGCAGGAGGTCAGAACACAGATGATCAGAACAGTGGAACGCTGGATTAGACACGGATACACAAGGTACGGTCAGAACAATCTGGCAAAGGTATTTATAGGAAGTGACAGGGATTAGAAAGCGGGAAAATCTGTGAGCCGTGACAATAACCTATGATTTAGAAATTGATCCTGTCATTAAACCACGATATAAGATGAAGAGCACAATAATTCCCTCTACTGCTGCGTCATTCCTACAACATTTACCTGAGTTAAACTTTAAACCAGCATCAGGACCCGATGAACTTGAAAACACAGCTGAATGCCTTAAATATGTGTTTTCTACAACCTTAAACTAAAAAGGATTAAAGATTCATTCCACGGTTTAGTGATCAAACACATGCCTTAAAACAAACCACTAGAACCATGGAGTATAAATAAGGGACAAACTAACTTAGAGATATTTAGGGTTGCATGAAAGGACAGTATGACTAAGTATAATCATGCACTCAATGCAGCGAAGACTAAATATTATTCTAAATTAATAGAGAACAACAAAAACAACCAAAGATTTCTCTTTAGTACCATTCCATTGCAAAACTACCTTGGAGTGCAACTGAATCAGATTCACAGATTCACTCATAGTTCAGCAGCAATGATTTTATGAATTTCTTCAGTGATAAAATTGAAAACATAAGACTTAAATCATGTAATGCAATGTGAAGTGTAATCAACAATCAATACTAACCAGTTACTGAAAAATCTAGTGATAGAGATAATAATATAGTACAAGAGTTAAATACCTTTAACTCCATACCTAAAAAAGTGCTTGTCTCATTAATTACACACTCAAAGACAACATCCTGTCTGTTAGACCCAATACCTACAAACCTTCTTAAAGACCTCCTACCAAATATAACAGAGCCTGTAACAAACATTATAAATTCATCACTTAAAATGTCCCCAAAAATCTAAAGTGTGCCGTCATTACTCAAAAAAACTCATTTGGATCCTATCAACTGTCAACTATAGATCAACAGCAAACCTTCCTTTTGTCTCTAAAATCCTAGAAAAAATTGTGTTGGGTTTACTCTGAGGGGGAATACAGAAAAGTTTTATAAGAAGTGGTATCCCCTCATGGTGTACTTTGGGTGTCTAGAGACAGTCCCAACCAGCTGATTTCCCCTCTTTCCCTCCCCCTTTTTTCCCCTTTGTTATTTTATTTATTGATTTATTTTAAATGATTTATTTCTTTATTCTATTGTCATTTTATTATTATTATTATTTATTTTATAATTTATTTCCCCTTTACTCTAGGTGGGTAGGTTTGGGTGGGATGGGAAAGGGGGGGGGGAATTGGGTGGGGAGGGAAGGAAAATAAGGAAAGCGTGTGAAATTTGTGTATGCAAAGACTGTTTTTTTTCCTCAATAAAAATTATAAAAAAAAAAACAAAAAAAAAACCTGACATTTAGATGGAGACCGTTTTAAATTGTATTCTCTGAGATGCTGAAACACCATTTCAAGTCTCTGCAAGCTGTCTTCCTCTGACTTTATACAAGTAACAGAGAAAGCTCATGAAATTCTGATTCCCAAAATTGTCAAAATCATTCTTATAAAGGTGGCAGGACTATTACACAAGCCTTGCAATAAGCAATTGTACTTTACCAGTTTGTAACAGGTTTACTTCTGCGTTGTGTAGGTGAATTCAAATACGTTGTATGGATGACATGACACGGATGTTCAACATGAAGAGGGTGTATTTATTTTCTCCACTTGCGTATAGTGCACACAAAATATATAACAGGCCTCATTAGTTCTCTACTGCGCCTCCTCTTTCCTTGCTGTTTTACAAAAAGCGGCAAAATACACTTATTACAGGATAGGAATAGATAGGACTTAGACAAGGAAGAAGGCGGGACAAAAACATGACAGAGCCAAGTAGCGATAGATGCTGGAAAACCGGGTGTGGCCCAGGCTGAGAGCAGCCAGTGATGTAAGAGATTGTTGATGCAGGAGCTGGAGGAACAGTTGGAGCACTTGTAAAGGAGGCTGTCAAAAGATTCAGTGGCAAGAGAGATTGCAGACTGAAAATGAGCCACTTTATGGGGAGATACTGAGGGCAAGTAGAGGAGGTGAAGAGAGAAGATTAGTGCACACTAAGGAAAAGAAATGTAAGAATTTTTCTGGGAGTCCTTTTTCAGTCAGTGTCTTTTTAGAAAACATTGTGATGGCTGTAACTTCCAGTAACATCAGCACTTCAGAATAAGCTCATTTATGCACATTTAGAGGATAATTTATTTTTCTGTTTTTTACTTTAATTTTATTTTTAGTTTTGATAATATTACACATTGTAACACATTAAATTCATTCCCTCTATTAAAATACTCTATTTTATTGTACTGTTACTGCTACTGGCTGCTAAATTTCCTTCGGGATAAATAAAGTATTCTATCTATCTATATCTATCTATCTAATGCTAAGATGAAGAACGGTTTCTGTCCAGCAAGATGCGCAAGTACCTGGTGCAGAATAAATCTTTTTTAAAAGAGGTGTTTGTGAATAAATGGTTGGTGATGGTGTTGAAAAAGTGTTTTTATGAATGGGAACAAAGGGAAGGAGAATTCTTGCAATATTTATTAGATAATGTAATCTGCTGTAGAACCGGGGCAAAGATCTGACAGTTGCCATTGTCTGTCAGTTTCCATTGTCAAAGATCTGACAGTTAATAGACAGTTACAGGAAATGGAGGAAAGACTCCCTTAATGTGCACTTTTGAGTCAGTCACAATTCAAGTGGCAGGACGGGGCAAGTGGACTCAAATGATGTAAAGAAGCCTTCCAATTTTGAGCACTTGGTAGAACAAAGTCCAGTGGTGATTGTGAATTTAGGTGGGGTAGACATAAGATGTTTATTAGATACGACTCAATAGTAAGCACAATAACAGGTTTCTTTAAACAGCATTTTGCTAAAAGAGGAGTGGAGTTGCTACAGGTTTAAAGCTGGCTGATAATTAAGACTGCTAATGGGTTAGACCTTCCCTATATAGGTTACTTGGAACTTGACATCATCATGGGTCCTGTATTAAAAGGCGTGTTGACTAAAGATTCACCAGATTCATTCAACAGTACCAGGGATTTTTGGAATGACTATCATTCGACATCAGTTGCTCACTCAACATCAACCTGTAACTGCCCATTTCGAACAGGAACAGTGGGAGTTTGAATGGAAGAAGGCTTTTGAGCAAGTGTGCCCTGAGGAGGAGAGAGTGGGTACCCAGGCGGTGTAAGGTTCCTGTTGGTTCAGTCCAGGAAATTGTAGCTACATCTTTTGGTGGTCGGAAGCGAAAAGTAATGTTGGAACCATTGGCATCTGGTGAAAATTACCTCTCCTACATAACAAGCCAGGTGTTTGTGTATGAACTAACTGCTGTAGCTTTGGATAACTTGTTCTGCATCTTAGATCTGTGCCTCGGCAACTTTAGAGTCACGGTAATACCCATATTTTGTCATAATCGTTGTTGATTGCGTCTTTTTGGGTGTTTTTATTCTTAGATATTAAAATTACTGTCGGTTAGTGAGAATATAGCTGTCATTAGCGGTTTCAGTTCTAGTTTCTGTCTGCTGCCTATTTGAACCTTGCATTGAACATGTTATTGTTCTGAAGGGGCGTGTCCATGTGGTGAACAGTTAAAAGTTTGCCAGCTTGCCAGCAACCCAACTGCTTGCTCCTTGATTTCGTCCCATCTCACCTTCAATCCATCGCCTCCTCTATCACACCAGCACTTACACACATCATTAACTCCTCTCTCACGTTGTCACTCCTGCTCCCTCTATTTTGCACTCAGGTGAGGGAATATCACGTGTTACCCCTAACCGCTGTCAATCACCTGAACTCAGCGAATTTTGGCAGTGAATGATGGAGATTTCTAAGGCCATGGGATCCGTTTTGGAGCATCAAGACCAGTTGGAAAGCGGTTTTCATCAGCCCACCGGCACTGCTGCTATGGTGTCTTCTGATGCTTCCGGGTTTTCAGCCGCCACTGGTTCAGCGGCATCCCCGCTTTCGGTAGCTGAGCCAGAGCGATATGACTGAAATTCTGTGAGCTTTTTCTTCTAAAAGGTTCCATGTATTTCGCTAATCGTCTGCTGATGAGCAAAAGATTTTGTTTATAATCTTGCGCTTGTGGGGATGCGCAGGCAAATGTGAGTCTGCTCTATGGAACGCCAATGGAGCCAAATTGCGCGATATGTCTTTATTTCTGGAGCATTTTAAAAGCAGGTTTTTCCACCCGTATCAGGGGCGTACTGTGGGAGAACTGCTTTATGAACTTCGGCAGGGTTCTCGCTCTGTGGCAGATTATACTATGGAGTTTCAAACCCGGGCAGCTCACAGTGGATTGGACGAAACGGCTCTCATTGTGGCATATCGTTCTGGTCTGCGGAGAGAGATTTCAGCAGAGCTGCTATACAAGGATGCTGAGATATCCCTGTTTGAACTTATTACTGTCTCCATCAAGCTGGATCAACTTTAGCAGACTCGAAAGAACTCTCTATCTAAGTCCATTATGTCAAGGCTTACTATTGCTACTGCTACTCCCTTGGGACACTTCCGCTGACGTCACGCTTTGATCAATAAACTTCTGACTGTCTACCTCTGATCTCAAACTGTTTCATCCGAGTAGTGAGTCCTATACTACTTATTTGGTCACACGACCGTAACAGCAAACCATAATAATACATTATTTTTATTTATTATTATTTCATATTTATTATTATTTATATAAAACACATCTTTCCTTATTTCTACAATAATGTGATTATTTCTTTTTAGAAACGATTGAGGAACATTTGTTCCTTTTCTCTGCAATTTGAGGCTGGAAGTCTTGAAATGCTTATAGTCATTAGGACTGAAAATTGACGAATTTATTTTAACAGAAGATAAAATATCTGGTGCATGTGATTTCCAAACATGAGGTGGCAACCGGTCCTGAAAAAGTTGAAGCAATGGCAGCATAGAAGACGACAGCATGGTAACTGAGCTATGTGACTGAGTAACATAAAAAAGAAGATGGCAATTACAAGAAAACCAGATCCCTTTTCCAGACATCTAGAATGACAAGTGTGATAGTGCATTTGACCAGTTAAAGAATAAGTTAAACACCGCTCCAGCATTGGCCTTTGTTTATTTTCATGAACAATTCTATTTACAGTGGTGGCATGGTGGCTTAGTGGTTAGCACGTTCGCCTCGCAGCACTAGGGATTCCCGATTCGAATCCCCATCTGGGTGGAGTTTCCATGTTCTCCCCGTGTCTGCGTGGGTTTTCTCTGGGTTCTCCGTTTTCCTCCCACAGTCCAAAAACATGGATCAAGTCAATTGAATTCTCAAAAAAATTGCCCCATATAGAGTGTGTTTGATTGAGTGTGTGCCCAGCGATGGATTGGCGCCCTGTCCTGGGTCTATCTGCCCAGCGCCCGAGACGTTCTCCCCTGGATGGGCATGGGGAACCCCACCGCGACCCTAATAGAGGATAAAGCGGGAGATAATGAATGAATGAATTCTATTTACAAATCAATGCAAGTCATGGGGGACTGGGAGCCATATTGTCTCAGGATGATGGGACTGGAAAACGTTGCCCAGTGGCATATGCCAGTCGAGGATTTTGAGCCAGTGAAAGAAATATGGCGCCAATGAATTAAAGTGCAATGAAATTAGAATTTTTGGCACTTAACACTACAAGTCCCAGAGAGGGGTCATTTGACATTTCTACCTCTGGAACCCAGAGACGGGTCGAATGACCTGAAGGATTTTAGCTAACATCCTCTAATCACCGTCTTTTGTTCTGTAAATAAGGCCATTACTGGAGCACCACAGGAGGTTTTCCATTGAGTTTAGCCATTTAGTTTCTAGTTAGTTCTATTCAGTTTATTGTATTTTATAATATAAAGATTATATATATTGTATTCCAGTTCCAATGCCTGTTGAGTGGTGAACCTTCTCTGCATTTTGTTTCTTGTGAGCAAAATAGGTGAAGCAGTCACCTATTTATCCCCCACAGCACAAAAGGCTGCATGCAAATTTGCTAAGGTGTTAGCAACCTTATGCATGTCCCCTGCACAGTAATGCAGCTGGGGGGTGGACAGACACTCAGGAGCAACTTACATTCTTTTGCTTACACTCTTTTTCAATACCTTTGTTGAGCTGGATCAACACAATTAATTTGTTTTCTTTTTCTAAACTGTCATTTTGAACACACTTCTTCCACATCTTTTTAAAAAGAAAAACTTTAGCATATTTCTTGAAACAGATTGTATGTTTTGCAAACTATGTCATTTGGCAAAATGACCTGTATAATGCAGCACAACATCACAGATCAGCACCAAAAGGTTACATCTCCCCAATACACATTATGTATGCTTCAAAACAAAATGTGTGTTTTATACAAATTGTCAGTGCCCTCAAAATGCCCCCAAAAAGTCTCTTGAGCTGTGTTTCACATGGTGTTTTGAGAATGTCACCTCGGTTTCAAGAAATGAGCCAAACCAATTGAAAAACAAGATCAACTTTAATTTAAATCAACTTTAATTTGTTCAAAATGTGCACCACCTTGCCCTCCAAGAGATATAAGTTCAAAATATAAGAAGTTGATTTACTAGCTTGACTGAAAATCTGAGATCCTTCTGCATAACCATTAGAGAGCACTAGCTGTCCTCTTTTGTCATGCATAGGGTTGCAGGTAACACACTATTCAACCTACCCCCAGCTAAAGTATGTTTCTGTATTTTGCTAGTCAGTATCAAACAGTTTTCATTCTTATCCTTCTTTTCTTCACAAAAAAAATAAAAGGTTTTGTCTATTTATTCTTTAAATTTTTATTTTTTACCATTTTCTTCACCTGCTTTTTTTTTATTAGCCAGCATATATTATTATTGGGCAACTTATTTTTTTAGTCAGCATGGTCAAACAGTTTTCATATAGTATTCATATATACATACATGTAACAATGTAGAGAAAAGAAAGAAGGAAATGGAAGGAAAGAACAGCATAAGAAAAAGCAGGTGAACAAAGGGTAAAATTAAAAAATGAAAAGAATGAATAGACAAAACCTTGTATTTTTTGTGAAGAAAAGAAAAAGAAAAGAACAAAAGGGTAAAGAATATGTGAGCATAAAATATGTTGAGTAATAAAAAAACGTATTGGACAACAAAAAGAAAAGAAAAAGAAAGGAATGAGAATGATAAATATTTTTTCATGTTCATGTAATCTTGCTGCCAATTCCTGTATGTTTCTTCAGCTTCACGGAGGTCTCACTCAGGCCTGTCTGTAGAATTTGGGCAGAGGGGGATGATAGGTGTGTGTGTGTTTAGGCAGCCTGTAGGTCATTACCATGATAATGCGTACTAAGAGCAAAAAAGAGTCAGGTTTTTAGTTTGTTTGTACAGATTAATTCTGGTATTACTTTGGCTCAAAGCACTCTGAATTCTGGTCAATCTCTATTTTTGGTGAATATTCTAAGATGATGACAGGAACTTTTTGTAAGTCGCTCTAGATAAGAGCATCTGCCAAATGCCATAAATGTAAATGTAATGTAAATGGATGAACACAATTAGTTTGGTTATTTTTTTCTAAACTGTCATTTTGAACCCATTTATCTTTTTTTAAAAGAAAAACATTAATAAATTATTTTAGAAAAACTTCTGCATATTTCTTGAAACAGATTGTAAATCAACAATTTGTTCAAAATCTGCACCACCATGCCACAAAGAGATATAAGTTTTAAATCTAACCAGTTGATTTCACAACTGTTTACAGTATGAGACAGACGTTTGTGTGAGGTGTGAGTTTAGCTCTACTCCCCCCTGCAGAGTCCTCAGGTAATGGCCACATTTACAAATGAAAGGATGCTAATTGGAGCCATCAGAGTCAACAGTTTGGACTAAGGGTCTTTTGACCCACTCTCAGGACTTCAGGGGGTAGGTTGAAAATCCTGGGACTTCGAGTGTTAAATGGCCAATTATTATTTTTTGGGACAAATTTTTCACTGTTTATACCAATAATCCCTTGATTCTTCTTAAGTTGGGGGCAGTTGAACAACTGTGGGCATCACAATTATGAATGTTTGATTTTCATATTGATTATTGCCCAGTAAGGCGGAATCAGCGGAAGAAATACTGGAGTTAACCACAAGGGGACAGCCAAGAATGGCGTCAAAAGAGCAACCTTATTCTGAGCTGACCCTGGTGTCTTCCTTGCAGGTGCTGCCTGAGTTTTCTATGTCTCAGCAGACCCTGTAATATAATTATTACTGGGATTCTGGAGAGTAGAAAGACCAAATCAAGGGGAGCGGCAGCAACTTGCATCCAAGGAACAAGAACTGGTGAAACAGTGGAACTGTGTGATGGAAAACGAGAGTGTTTTATATCGGCACATTGAAGATGGACGTATGGGACCATTAAGCAAGTTCTACTTCCAAATCTATTGAAGGACAACATTTTGAAGCAGCTCCATACCAATAATCATGGGCACTAGGGTATTGAATGAACATTCCCTTTGGTGAGGCATCATTGCTTTTGGCCTAATATGCACAAAGATATTGAACATTGATGTAAAACCTGTGAGAGGTGTTGCATAGCCAAGGATGTACATGTTAAACAAAAGTTTCAGATGGGAAGTCTTCAAGCCTCTGAACCTTTGCAAATGCTTGCTATTGATTTCACTGTACTAGAACCCTCACAGGATGGAAGAGAATCTGTGATGATAATGACCGATATTTAACCAGAGAATTGTTCCATAAATGGTGTTCCACACCAGAACATGTACATCCTTGGCTATGCAACACCTCTCACAGGTTTTACATCAATGTTCAATATCTTTGTCCATATTAGGCCAAAAACAGGTATGCGTATGTGTTATGGTCGGTCTTGGAGGGGTGGTGCTTCCTGGTGTAGCCCCACCCCTCATTTAGTCTGTTTGCAATTATGTATGCCTTGTCTGTTTGCCATAATATGTATGCCTTGTCAGTGTCTTCTGTTTGTATTCTTAGTTATGCTTAGTTATGTTTGCGTGTTGTGTTTGGTGTCATGTATGCTTTGTCTGTGTCACCTGTCGTGTGGGTTCTCAGTCATGTTATGTTATGGTCCCATTTTGCGTATTGTCAGGATTTATGTTCCCGTGTTGCGTTTTGAGTATTGTCATGTTGTGTTTAGAGTATTGTTATTGTCACGTGTTGTGTTTAGCCTTTGTCATGCTGTGTTAGGGTCCCATGTTATGTTTAGTGTATTGTCGTATGTTGTTATGGTCACGTGTTGTCATGTCATGCTTTGTCATTGTCATCTGTTATGTGTAGTCTTAGTCTGCGTTGTTGTGGTCACGTGTTGCGCGTAGTCATGTCATGCTTTGTTATTGTCACATGGTCATGGTTTGTTTTGGTCACGTGGTGTGGGTTGGTCTATGTGTTCACACCCCTGTAATTATGCACACCTGGGTTCCTGATCACTGTTCCCTATTTAAGCAGCTCACTCCCGTCACTTCGGGCTAGATGGTCTTGGTTTGTGCACCTACCCTTATCACGCCTCGTCCACTCTGGCCCACACTCCTAGTCTCGCCCTGATCCTAGTCTCGCCTTGTTCCTAGTCACGCCCTGTTCTCGCTTCGTCCTGGTCTCGCTTCGTCCTGGTCACCACGCCCTGTTCTTGTGTTGCACCTCGTCCTGTTCGCGTCTCGTCCTGTTACACCTCGTCTCCTGTTGGTCCTGTGTTTATGCTCTGTTCCAGTTCTACGTCCCGCCTTTTGTTCACCTGGTATTTAGCCACACTCCACCCTGCTCGACGCTGCGGATTGGAACACGGCCCCGCTGACGTCGGACGCCATGACGTCAGGCCCCAGCTCCGCAGCCACTGTGTTTACCAGTCAATGTTACTTTTAACTGTGTGTGGCTAAATAAACTCTGTTAACACCTAATCCCCGCCCCGACCTTGTCGTTCCGAGTAGCGGATCCACCCACTTCTCACGGTTTCCTGGGTAAACCGTAACACGTATGCATATAACTACCAACTAGCACTACTACCCGCGAAACCATGCACAAATTAAAGCTAACACACTCACTGTTCAAGCAAAAGGTTTATTACAAGTAGAAAGATTAGAGAATAACTAAGCTCCAAGCCCAACTTATTAATTTGTGTGGTCGCTTTAGTTGAGAACATTCACTCAATGGCGGGATTACGCATTCCTGAAGTTGATTTTTCTCTCAAATTGTGACACACACACACACACACACACATTATATATATATATATATATATATATATATATATATATATATATATATATAGCACACATATATATATAGCATCAAATAACAATCAGGTTTGATGAATTTACAGTATAGTCGGTTTTCTGCATAACTTGTAATGTTCACATTTGTAAGTCACGTCTGCTAAATGACTAAATGTAAATGTATATATATATATATATATATATATATATATATATATATATATATATATATATATATATATATGTGTGTGTGTGTGTGTGTGTGTGTGTGTGTGTGTGTGTGTGTGTGTGTGTGTGTGTGTGTGTGTGTGTATGTGGACATTTTTTCTAATATATTTTGATTACACTAATTTTCAGAGCTCTTTAAAACTTGGTGAAGGATAAGCCAAATACCTGGGACCAGTATTTGGACTTTGTACAAAAAAAAAAAAAAAACTGCTGGCAACACAGTTTCTCTATTTTTTCTAATGCTTTAAAGGGAAGTACGCTACCCACCCCAGAACATAGTGAAGTTAAATTTTGATGTTCATCATTTCAAATTTGATAACACAATATAAATACATTTAAATTTTTAGTTAGTGTTTGCAATGGTAAAAATTTGTTTTCACGTTTGTTTTCAATTTTATAGGTCTATGATACATTTGAGAGAATTTGCAGCAAGGAAAAGGTGGCCATTGAAATAAAACGGCATGATAAAATCATAAAAATTGTTAACAATAATGTAGAAAAAATGCAGGCATAAAATAAATTGCTGATATCCTTGCTCCTTCATCTGAGCTTAATAAAAAACTACAATCGGTCATTTAGCATCTATAAAAAAACACTAAAATAGAGTGTCTGCTTCATCAGGGTTGGACTTGTTCAACTGCAGGTTTGTTGAGCCTACCACTTCATTTCTTAACAAGCATAAAGAAGCTGAATGAGCTAAAATCTGCAGCTTCCTCATGCTGTTTAGGCCTCAACATATACAGATTTAACACGGTGCTGTAACCTAATGGTAATCATCGACTGCATTTTCCCCCTGGGATCAATAAAGTATTCTGATTCTGATTATATCCTGATAATGGCACAGTGGTGTCCTAATTTTTCAAGTCACATATTGATTGTAATAGCAAATTACTTCATTCAGGGCCACTGTGGTGTGTAAATAAATTACTTAATCTTACTTGAAAAAAATTTTTCAGCACAAAAAGAACATTCATTCTATTTAAACATTAAGCTGTATTGGAATATTCAATCAGTGTTTTAAAAATAAAATAAGTCATTAGTCAGCATTAAGGCTGAGACACACTCCCTGAAGGACCCAGTGTGAGGTGTGGACTGTAGTAAACAAGTCAGCCTCAAACACCAGTCCAACCCCCATTGCGTTCCTCCTCATGAATGTAGTGTAGACTGGTGTTCTCAAAGTGTTCTGTAAAAATTATTAAAAAAAATATAATTAACAAAATCCTCTTTAATCAATGTTTTGTGTCAAATTATTGATTACACTATACTATGTAATAATACTATTATTATAACTATACTATGGGTTATGGCACTCAGGCATTACTTGAATAATGATGTCTTGTTTTTGGTAGGTGGGTCATTTTAATTCCATTTGTTTTTTTAATAAGGTCAATCTTGACCAACTGGTCAATCATGGCAAACTTTCTTATATACAATTACTATCAACAGGAAATAAGCTTGTAAAGCCAGGAAACTGCATTACTACAAACTGCTGATTTGGCCAATTCCTGCAATGCCAGACACAAATATCTGTGACATGATGATCATGAGATTTGGACCAGACAAATATGGGTCAACTGTGTTTTTGTTGTGCCACTGGGGGCGCATATGCTCCTCTTCTGAATTCTAAGCTGTAACATTACATTTAAACCATCAAACAGAATCTAACAATCAGTATCAACTTGAATAAATTCCATATTTGGACCAGAGTACTGAATTAGATTATGATACTTAAGAGTCTGGTAAAACATACCTTGAGTTTGAGTCGATAGGCCTCTATAGGGATCACCTTGAGGATGGGCAGCTGCACCACCAGCACTTTAGGTTTGCTGCGCACCAAACAGCTCTGGTTAATATCCCAGTCTGCTCCTTCCAAGTACAGGCCAGACACAAAACAACCTGATGTACAAAAACACAACACACTGCTGACACTGGCACTTTACTCAACCTTGTCTTTAATCTTATTAACCCGTTCTGGAGTCTTTACTGCAATACATCACAGCATCATAACCAGTGGGAAATTTGAAATGCAATGATATGAAAAGCAAATGGCAGGACATGCCATGGAGCAACCGCAAACCACAGGACTTTAAATTAAACTTTTGTGAGTGTTCTTACCATATCCCGGTCTTTCCTGCACATCCTCCTCACTCATGTATTGAGTTACTTTGGTGTATAAAGTGGAGCAGTCCAGCGGCCAGCCGTTTTTCCTGCAAGTGGCTTGGACCAGTGCCATCAGATAGGACTCAGGGATATGTAACCCAGACAACCACATGACCATGGGCTCACCTTTATCCACCTGTGGATGTTTAATATTAGTAAACCATGCAGGCATGCTCAAGTACAGTATTTATAACAGGCCCTATGTACTAGAGCCAATTATCCACATTTTCATGACATTGTGGTGAAATGGGTCATACCCAGGAGCTGTACTGTTCATAACTACTTTTGAAGTGGATCATCCAGTTTCCTAAAGATTTTAAAGTGTCTGGTGCCAGTTTCCTCCAGATCATGGGAATCTGGCCATTGAACAGAGCTCTGGCGACCTCATCTAGCTCATTGCTCATCCCCACCTCACCAGCTAGAGCCTGGAAAAAAACAGTAAAAGCACAGCTTATTTACAAAGACCTTAAGTAAAAGCTTAAAACTAGTAATACTAAAGAAATATTTATGAGACCAGCTGGTTCCCAACATGTTGACATGCCTGTATCTTAATACTGTATATAAGTTGAAATTACAGTGCTGCTTTGTCACAGGTGCCGGTGGCACCTGTCCCTCGTTTGGTCCTTAATTGTTTCAGTTGGGTGATTGGTTTGTTTTTTGCACGTGTTTAGTTGGTTTTGTATTTAGTCTTCGTTTTCCTGTCAGTCGGCGCACGTCTTTGTTTTGTGGTTTTTATGCCCTGTGTTAATTTGTTCGTTTGTTTCCCCATTTCTGTTGGTGTCCCGTCACCAATTTTTATTAAATTCTACTTTTGGATTTTATCCCGGTGTCTCTCTCTCCTTCCGCGTTCAACCACGTTGCAGCGCTGCGCATTGTCTCCTCGTGGGTCACACTCGTGGGAGTGCTTCCGTGGACCGGCGCACGCATTATTCCCCGCGTGGTCGGTACCCGGGAAGCGTTAACTAGGCGCGAGCGGTCCTACGCATATTCCTCCGCGTAGCCGCCCTTCTTCCGGGGAAAGACGGACATCTCTAACATGCTTAACAAACTGAACTTAATTATTAATGTACTTCAAGACAAGCTGTATAAAATATCTGCTATCTAAAATTATTTAATAATTATATACTTTCTACAAGCAATAGCTCTCAGCCCAAGAAAATCAGGTTTGAATCCCGATCTGGCTGTAGTTTGGATGTTCAAGTTCAAGTAGTTAATTTATATAGCGCCTTTTACAATAGTACATTGTCACAAAGCAGCTTTACAGTGTTATAAGCCCCCAAAAGCAAGCCAAAGTGACAGTGGCAAGAAAAAAAACCTCCCTGTTATGTTGTTTTTATGGAAGAAACCTTGGGAGGACCAAGGCTCATGGGGGACTCACCATCATCAATAACAGTAATTAAACTCCTCTGCAATGAAACTTACCAGAGGCCAATTCACTGATCTTGAAATTGACACCAATAGTATTTATAAAATACATTAATGACATTTACATTTTCAGCATTATTATAACATTAATGCTCTTTAATCTTACCATCTGTAGTTCGGTAAGCGAGCAGCTCATGTGGAGAATCAATCTGTTGAAGCGTTCCAGCTCTTGCAGCAGCACTCCGGTGGTGGGTGACACATCCAAACCAAAATGTTTTCTGATCACATCCAAGTCAAACACTTTGGGTAACTTGTTCTGGATGTCTTGTGCTACCATACTAATATACTCATCTCTGCTGATTCCTCTGAAAGAATCACCTGCATCAAATGAAATTTTTTATGCTAAGTCACATTTTAGAACCAAGATCTCAACGAAACCCTGTGCAGACACAGGAATGACATGCAAACACCACACAGAAAGGACTTTGTGAGAAATACACAGGAATATAATCCAATATGTTGTTGCTAAATCAAACAGGAATGAGAAACAGCAAAATATAAAATGAGTACCTGTTTGGGGCTGAAGCACTATGAGGTGTTTCCACATGTCCCGAGCAGCCTGAGTGTAGTATCCGATCTCGGCATTAGAGTGCAGACCTAACACCTCCGGAGTATTCTCCAGAGGGAGCGACTCGATTTCAGCTGCAAATCAGTTATATTTAGCATCAAATTTTTGCCTGATGAATGAGTATTTAAAATTACAGGCTTTCATAAAATGGAGGCTTTCATACATACTGTCTGTGGTGGGTTAATAACACTTTTGCAGTGTGAAAAACTGACCATGATCTGAAATTAATGTTTCCTTCTCTCGCTATATTGCCAAATATCCAAATTTGAAATGTGCCGAATTACTCTAGACATAAACATGGTTACATTTATGGTACTGTGTCTAATTCTAAATTATTAAATGAACGCACCCACATAAACATCCTTTGGTCCATCCTGAGGAATTCTGTAATCCACATCCTTTTTGTGGAAGAAATGGAATGGCTGAAATGTGTCAACGATGAAATCCCCTAAATACTCATCCATGTAGACAGTCAGAACTCTGCGGTCAAAGCTGTCTATGGCTCTTCCCCCATACATCACCTGATTTTAATGAACAATAATAAATGTTTTATTTATTATGATTACATAATCCTTTTATTTAGTTTTTTTATGCATACATACCTCTCCAATCAGGTATTTGAGACTTCCCCATGGGATCTTAGTATCTCCCTGACTGTGGGATTTGGACAGATAGGTGTTCAGGATTTCCATACACACCTGGTATCAACAAACCAGACCAAGCAGTGAGCATATAATGGGGAGGAGGAGTAGATATTTAGATTTATCCCATTACGGGACCAATAAAGGATTACCTTATGTTATCTTATCTTATATTAGGATCATCTTTATACAATCAGAGACTGTATCATTAAGCGCAATGTGAAAAACAGCAAACAAATGTCAAATTTGATTAGAGACTGTTATATAATTTTGATTGTTTTGAATTTTGATTGGACACAGTCTCAGTACTCAGTCTCAGTATAGTGTAATCAATCATTTGACACAAAGTTTTAATCATCATCTCAAAAACAGACCTATAGATACAAAAGTATTGGGAAATAAATTATAGATTTAATAATGTATGGTTTTAAGATGATTGTCCATTTTGCAGCTATAACATCTATGATAGTATATATAAAAGTACATATACAAAATATAAAAAATATTGTAAATGGTTATGTGTGTAACAGGTGCCTAGTTTTGTGTTTCGTCCCGTTTGTTTGAGTTAATTAACGTTCAGTGTTCATTAGTTTAGTTAATTAACTCTTTTCTATAATTGGTTTGTCTTGTGCACGTGATCGGGTGTCTTTTTGTATTTATGTCCATTGTTTCTTGTCTTCGGTGCTGGTTGTTGTTTTATGTCACATAGTCTTTTTCGTACCTCTTGTTTTGTGGTGCACTGCACCTTTAAATAAACCTGTTATCAGCTACCTGCGTGCCTGGCTCCCTTCAGTGCGTGTATACGCGGCGGTGTGCGCTTCCTACGCGCCACCGCTTCAGTCCGAGGTAGACTACTGTGACAATGTGTGTGTGTGTGTGTGTTTGTGTGTAATGTAATGCTGTACCAAGAAGTCAGACTCATTGAAGTCATACGGTACATTCCAGCCGATCTTGCCGTACTTGCGCCTTTCCTGCACCACGGCGTGAAAGAAGGCCAATGCGTAGACCAGGCTGCGGAATGCAGGGTGAGGACTGCTCATCAGCGTCTTCAATGGGATCTTAAAGTAGGTGGCTCTCATGATCAGTTTCAGTCCATTTGGCGGTTCGGTCACCACCTGTGAAAATTTTTACACCTGATTCTCATTTCCCTTAGGGAGAGAATAAACAAGTGTGTAATAAACCCAGAAGTACCTTAAAAGAATTCTGCAGGATGGCGATGGGAAAATCTTTGATGGGGTCGGTGGTGAGCCATAGCCGAAAGTCTGGGTGAGGTTTGGTGATCCTCTCTAAAAAAATTTCTAGCTCCTTCAGCCACTTTACTAACAAATGACAGTTCTGCAGCATTAACCACTGACCTCGTGATACTGCTGTCTCTAGCAACTCCAGAGCAACCTAAGAACAAAAAAAATCAAATGCACTAATTTAATCTCTGTATTAGTCATTAGCTAAAACAACCCTAATAACAACACTTCTATTTCAAAATGTACTTTTTCTTGCCCTTGTCCCATTGCCTGGAACTTGAGCCTGTTTCTTCCAAAGCCAGAGCACTCTGCCAGCTTCATCAGGTCACTGGTTGGCTCACAACCAGGACTCAGTATAAATACTATGGGGGAATTTGGAGAACTCTGCTCAAATAGAGCTCCAAAGCTGATCACCGGAGGCTGTACAAATCTGGAGGAAAGCTGAGATGAAGTTTTGCATACAAAAATTGTTTTCATTTATAGATGGAAAATGGGTTGGGGGGTTTGTAAAGATTGGTACTTACTTTTCTCCCATTGTGATGGTAACATAATCACGAACAGCTCGATACACACGGTCCAGCCTGAAGCAGCGCAGAAGAAGAAGTTTTTGGAATGTGGTAAGACAATTTTCATACTTCAGGGGAAAAGGAACTTGCTCTGGATTATCCAGGTCATACCACTGCAATATAGGAGGAGGGGGATTTGGACAGTAAATGCAGGGGCATGAGGGACTGAGCTGGATTTAAATGTAATAATAACTATAATACCTACATCCTTCCACTCTTTAGGGTTTTTTTCAATATCGCCTATGAAAGTGCCAAACTCATTCGGGAAAATCTCAGTCAGGTGCACAATGTCCTCCCAAACCTGATCAGGCAGCCAATCACAGGACTTCTTTTTCTTACTTTTCTCCAGTGACAAGTTTCCTACCACAGAATTACAGATTATAATAGAATATTATATTATAGCGCATTTAGTGTAACAGTGAAGACATAATGCTATAATGAGAAACCTTTGAGAAAGAAATCAAGTTCTTCTTGAGGAGCTCGGGCCTCAGCCTGCTCAGTCTTGATGGTCATGTTGAAAGAGAAGAGAAGCTTGTGTCTCTCAAACAGACCTATAGAAAATATGGCACATTAACATTTTAAATTTGTATCTAATCTATATGATTACCAAGGTCAAACCAGCCAACTGATTTTGGCAGATTTAAAACTAAGCATCAATTGAATGTTTCTCAATAAACTTAGGTACAACAATATATAACCATCATTTTCCAAGAATGATTCCTATTCCTCTAAACTATTGGATATGTAAATATCCTGTGTTTGTTGGTAAATATAAGAAGCCTCCAAGATTTATAATGTCATTAGTAATACATATTTTTCAAATGCAGTAAATATGGAATTTAGCTTTAAAAAGTCAGATTTTTCAGGTACTGTCATTTTTTTGGTTTCAATACATTTGTAGCCTGACTTTGACCAAAATTTTAGTTACTGTAATGAGACATTAAGTGGGAGTATAGATATAGTTCTATTTATTATTTATATTTATTTTTAAATAATATAGTCCATTCTCTTCTGCTTAATCCTTTACTGTGTTTGGGGGGGGCGAGAACGTTTTGGGCTCTTGGCAGATACACCAGAGTGTAGAACAGAACAGAAGAGAGTGCTATCAATGGGTACACTCACTAACACAGACTATACAGTGGTAATTTAGAGCAGCCATGTTTTTGGACTGTGAGAGGAAACCGGAGAACCCAGAGAAAACCTATGCAGACACAGGGTGAACTTGGAAACTTCACTCTGATTGGGATTCGAACCTGAATCCCCAGTGCTAAGAGGGGAATGTGCTAAGTAAATGTCAAAATTGTTCTAACATATTGTACTTTAATGAACACAAATGCATTGTGGACACAGCACATTCTATACAAAAGCAGGACAATTGGGAAAAGTAATTAAAACTCAAATGATAATAATGATATTTCACAGAAAGTCAGAAATTTAATGTTAAAAAAAATAGCAGCGTTCACATCTTTTCTTGGAAACTCAAAATTGTACTGCACAAACTAAGAAATTCTTGATAAGTCAACTTGACTGAGTATCCTTAACTAATATTTTGTTGCAAAACCACAGTTTCTGATAACTGCTTCACATCTGTGGTGCATGGAGTCAACCAATTTCTGGCAACGGTCAACAGGTATTGCAGCCCAGGCCCCTGCGTTTCTTGGTTTTGACATTTTTTATGTCAGCCCACAAGTTTTCTATGGGATTAAGGTCCGGGGATTGTGCTGGCCACTCCATCAGTTGAATCCTGTTCGTCTGGAACCATGCTTTTGCTCGCTTGCTGGTATGTTTTGGGTCATTATCTTGTTGAAAGGTCCACCTCAAAGGCATTTCCTCTTCAGCATATGGCAGCATGACTTCTTCCAATATCCTGATGTACTCAAATTGATCCATGATCCCTGGTATGCGATAAATAGGACCAACACCGTAGGAGAAACATCCCCATATCATTATGCTTCCACCACCATGTTTAACTGTCTTCACTGAGTACTGTGGCTTGTATTCTGTGTTTGCAGGACGTCTGACATACTGTCTGTGACCCTTGGACCCAAAAAGAACCACCTTGCAGTCATCAGTCCACAAAATGTTACGCCATTTCTTCTCAGGCCACTCAATGTGTTCTTTGGCAAATTCTAACCGCTTCTGCACATGTCTTTTATTTAACAGTGGGACTCTGTGGGCTTCTTGCTAGTAGGTTGATTTCACCAAGACGTCTTCTGATTGTACCAGTACTCACAGTCAACTGAAGGTCTGCCTTGATCCTCTTGGAGCCGATCATTGGCTGAGCCTTTACCAGTTTGGCTATTCTCCTATCCATTCGAGGAGTTGTTTTTCTTTTTCTTCCACGTTTTTCTGTTTTTTCTTGCCATTTCAAAGCATTGGAGATCATTTTAGCTGAACAGCCAATCACTTTCTGTACTTCTTTATAGGTTTTCCCCTCCTTTATTAGCTTCTTGATTAAAAAATGCTCGTCTTTAGAACAGTGTCTTGAACGACCCATTTTTCTTGTTTTTTCAGGACAAATGCACAGCCAGCATGTCAGTTGCCTTGCTCCTTAAATAAGGATCACCTGTTAACACCTTTTTTTCCCAGAACGCCCTCCCTAATTGATGGCCTCCCTAATTGAACTCACCACTGCTATTTATTTGAACACACCCCTTTCAGTTAATCATTCAATTTCACAGAATCCGCAGTATGCATAGGGGGCCTGTTGGGTTTGTTGGTTTTCTATACCCTTATTATACCCTCCAAAAACTTACTTGTGGTGTAGAGGTTGAAATTTTAACAAAAACAGTGATTTATCTTGCTGCTGTTGAGGCACTGCTATTATTTTGATCACTACTGTATATAGTAACTACTTCAATAAAAAAGCCATAGTTTTAGTAAAGTGATTCCACTTGTCCACTCACCAGTGCAGCCGTAGTTGTAAACATTGTGAGTCAGTGTGCTTATGATGTTGCTTAGCCTCTTCTTAAAATTGGGGTCAGGCAGGGATTTACGCAACGAGAAGTTAAAGACCTCAAGAAAAGAAGCTAAAGAGTATTGGTACATTCTATTGACCAGAGCCATTTCGGCAAGCACAAAAAACAGGATAGCGCCACGTTTAGCTGCAGGCCGGTAGCTGTCCCTCAGTTTTTCAATCTCTGCTGATGTCTGTTTTAATAGTTTGAGTTTTTCAAAAACCTGTAAGGTAAAAAAAAGACACGAACATGAAGTAAATAGAAGTTTACCTTTAATAACAAATCTGAACCTGATACAGGAGACTGACAGACCTCACTAGCTTTAGTCTTGGTTTTCTCAAGTGTGTGGACGAGCTCCACATTGTCTAGCATGTTTCCCGTGGAGGTGGCAAGTTCATAAATCAAGGAGTCCTCCAGATCCTTAAGAAGGCACTTGTTGTCACTCGTTTCCTTTATTATATGTTTCTGCTGCTCCTCCAGCTCTTTACGTTCAAAGCCAATGATCACACTCAGCAGCTGATCCTCCAGACCCTTTAAAGTAACTGAAACACATGAAGAGCTTTAGGCGACTTTGGTAGATTTCATAAAATTGTCATTCAGATGTTTGATAAACAAACCTGTATAGTTGATGATCATGGTTTTGCTAAACACAGATGGCAAGTATTTGGGGTTGGCCAGTTTGGTATTGAGATAAAGTTTAAAGTTTGGGTCAAATTCGACCTCCTTGTCTCCCAGCATGATGACCTGGCGGCCCTCAGCTCTTTTTAAGTTCTTCTCCAGCACACCGTCGATGACAGGATCAATGTACTCATCCACGTCTTGGAAGAGGAATGGAAAACCATATTTGATTGCCATCTCCAGCTGCTTCAGGAAGTCTGGATCGTTGAATGAGGAGATCTATGAATTAAAAATAAGTTTTTAAAGTCTAATCACTAAAACTAGGAACACAGTGACGATATGGCTCAAGTGTACACAGACCCTGAGGTTGTTCTTCTCTTCCTTTTTCTTGATCCAATTCAGAGCTTGCTGTTGGGGGTCTATGCACAGAGGGAAGCGGCTGCCTCTCGTGGTCAAGATGCCATTCTGTACTGACAGCTCATCAGGAGGCAAACCTTCTGACTCCCACCTACAGGCACACAGGTCCAGAAAAAATGTCTATATTCATACCAGCTAATGCAATACACAATCACATGTGCACCTATTTTTCATACCTGCTGATCTCCACCTCATCAGTAAGCAGGTTCTCAATATGGAAGGGCTGGCTAAAAGGGATATTTTTTTCCAGGATGTCTTTTTGCCAAACATCATACACCATTTCTTTACGGAAGTCCCAGTTAAAGGCTCCCTCATAGCTCAAGAAGGCGGCACATATCAGACAGTCTCCAAGCAGCCGCACTCTCCTCTGTTTTAGCTCCTTGAGGTCCTCAGTCCAGCTACACAGACCATGAATTAGTATTTTATACCATTCTAAACATTTTTTGAAAAGTTAAAAAAGATGATGCTAACCGTTTCTTTTCAGATCCCAGGCCAGAGATAAGCTTGTCAGCAGCAATAAGTCTGTACTTCATCAGCTTGGCCTCTGGCTGCAGCAAATGCATTTCGGTCATGGCAGCCTTGTATTTCTGCCCTAATGCACTCAGCTCATTTTGTAAGACATTCAGTTCGGCATGGATGCACTGCAGCTTATGTTTGCTTTGGAAAAAGTTATTTTCCAACCTGGCCACCTGAAAAAAATAAAATATGTTTTAAAACTGAAAAACATTTACATGAATGTAAAAATTTAATACACACATTTACAAAGACTCTCCAATGACATAATTTTTTATAAACATGAACATTCTCTTTGTAATTTTAGCAACTTTAATTCTTTTAGAAAGTCTTTCTACCAGAGTTGGGAAATGGGAGTTTTTGTGATGTTAGACACTGATGCTACTTGGATAAGTGGGCCAGGTTCACATAGAGCTTTGTTTAAGTAGAGGTGAAATTGGTGTTGAATGAAACTCCATTCATCCATCCATTATCTTCTGCTTTATCCTCTATTAGGGTCGCGGTGGGGTTCCCCATGCCCATTGAATGAAACTCCTTAATTAAATTTAAAAAAGGGTTCATATAGTATTTGCAATTTAACAAAAATTTAAAACATAAAAAAGGATTATATATTAATGTGATGTCAGTAATGAAAATCTATTAAAAAATCACCTTTAAAAGCATTAAAAATGTAAAGGGGTCATGCAGCCTAATCACAGGCAATTCGGTTCAGGTGTCAGGACGTCTGTTTAAAGAGGCATTCTACACTGGTCAGTGTCGCACCATACTTCTTTCTATATTGTGATCTGGCATCTTTGAGAGGGCTAAAAGTAAAATGGGTCTTTAATAGATGGTTTGTGGTATGCAACGCAGAAACAATAATTGACTTGTTAGCAACATAATTTCATCCCTGGTGCGATTTTTTTCTGCCCTGTAAGTACTATTACTCCCTCTTCCTGGAGCGGGTGGTGTTGCGCCCCTCCTTCTCTCTCTCTCTTAACCGTGTTTGTGTTTGTTTGTGTGTGTGAATTGAATGGTTGTGCACAGCCAACTCGATACCGTCGCACTTTTAGCATGCGTGACTAATTTGTCTGACAAATGCAGAAATTAAATATGCATAAGCACCTGTGTGGCTCTAACATGCAGGTGCTTATGCATATTTAGTTTTCTGCATTTTTCGGACACCATTGCTGCTATCGTAAGTGCAAATGGAGGGCTCTAATCCAGTCTGAGCGCTCAGACATCCACAAACTTTGCTGTAAATTGTCTCCGTATTCCCCACGTAACAAAATCTCATAATTTATTTGATGGTAATTGAACAGCAGAGTTCTAAACCTTTTCTCTCTTGGGTTTGATAGCTTTGGCGACATTACAGTAGTCCATGACGGCCTCCACAAACTTTAACAATCCAGAGCCAGCCTTACTAATAGTCTGCATCTCCTCAAGTGTTGAGTTTGAGTTTTTAAGAAAACCTAAAGAAAAGAAATCCATAGCAGTAGATAATTATTCACCAAACTAATCACTGGGTCAATACAATTTACTTTTAATTTAGTATACTATTACTATTGTTTTCCATTAAAGCATAATCCTGCAAAAAACAATTATAATATATAAGAGGAACCTGTCTGTGCTTACACACAGAAAACAACATACACATGGGTTCTCACCTCTTACAATTTTAAGCTGCCCGCTGCTGATTGAATCACAGTCCATCTCTATGAGTGAGCGCAAGAAATTGGCCTCGAACATCATCCTCTTGGCTGTTTTCCAGCTGATATCTTTATAGCCTCGCATAACAAGGATACACTCACACACCACTTGCACCTGCTTGGGTGGGTTGGCAAATGACCTGCATTGGATTGTAAAGAGCAAAAAGCATATGAAATTAAATTTATCACATGTGTGCACATGCATTTAATGTAGAATAACAATAGGAATTAAGAGTACTGCCATTACAACTGCTCTTCACGTAGCACTCACTCAACTGGAACACCAGGGGATCTATGTGAGTATGCTCTTTATTGACTTTAGTTCTGCTTTCAACACAGTCATACCAAGCAGACTGGTGATCAAAACATGCTGATCTTGAACTTTCTCAACCAACCTGCCTCTGTATTAAGGACTTTCTGACACTCAGTTTCCACTGTCTGTTAAATTAAGCCACCTTCATTCCTCCATCATCACACTTACCACCAGTGCTTCTCAGGGATGCATACAAAGCCTACTTCTCTATGATCTGTACACTACGCGACTGCCCCATCCAATCATCAAGTTTGTGGATGAACTAATAATCGACTTTTAATAATTGAAAAAAATGGGCATACACGCATGGAAACTTTTCCCTACTTCAGATTTCTGGACATCTCTAAAGACATACAGTGGGTTGCAAAAGTATTCATACCCCTTAAACTTTTCCATATTTTGTCACATTACAACCACAAACATAAATATATTTCACTGGAATTTAATGTGAAAGACCAACACAAAGTGGTATACAATTGTGAAGTGGAAGGAAAATTATACATGAATCAACATTTTTTTTACAAATAAAAAACTGAAAAGTGCGACGTGCAAAAGTATTCAGCCCCCCTGAGTCAATACTTTGTGGAGCCACCTTTTGCTGCAATTACAGCTGCAAGTCTTTTAGGGTATGTCTCCACCAGCTTTGCACATCTAGTGACTGAAATTCTTGCCCATTCCTCCTTGCAAAACAGCTCAAGCTCAGTCAGATTGGATGGAGAGCGTTTGTGAACAGCAGTTTTGAGATCTTGCCACAAATTCTCAATTGGGCTTGGGTCTGGACTTTGACTGGGCCATTCTAACACATGAATATTTATTTTTTTAAACCACTCCATTGTAGCTCTGGCTTTATGTTTAGGGTCGTTGTCCTGCTGGAAGGTGAACCTCCGCCCCAGTCTCAAATCTTTTGCTGACTCCAACAGGTTTTCTTCCAAGATTGCCCTGTATTTGGCTCCATCCATCTTCCCATCAACTTTGACCAACTTCCCGGTCCCTGCTGAAGAGAAGCACCCCCAGAGCATGATGCTGCCACCACCATATTTGACAGTGGGGATGGTGTTTTCAGAGTGATGTGCAGTGTTATTTCTCCGCCACACATAGCGTTTTGCATTGTGGCCAAAAAGTTCAATTTTGGTCTCGTCTGACCAAAGCACCTTCTTCCACATGTTTGCTGTGTCCTCAACATGGCTTCTGGCAAACTGCAAACGGGACTTCTTATGGTTTTCTTTTAACAATGGCTTTCTCCTTGCCACTCTTCCATAAAGACCACATTTGTGTAGTGCACGACTAATTGTTGTCCTGTGGACAGTTTCCCCCACCTGAGCTGTGGCTCTCTGCATTTCATCCAGAGTCACCATGGGCCTCTTGGCTGCCTCTCTGATCAGTGATCTCCTTGTTCGGCCTGTAAGTTTAGGTGGACGGCCTTGTCTTGGCAGGTTTACTGTGGTGCCATACTCTTTCCATTTCCGGATGATGGATTGAACAGTTGCTCCGTGAGATGTTCAAAGCTTTGGAAATCTTTTTATAACCTAAGCCTGCTTTAAACTTCTCCAAAAACCATATTCCTAACCTGTCTGGTGTGTTCTTTGGACTTCATGATGCTGTTTGCTCCCCAATATTCTCTTAACCAACATCTGAGGCCGTCACGGAGCAGCTGTATTTGTACTGAGATTAGATTACACACAGGAGGACCCTTTTGAGTCATTAGCACTCATCAGGCAACTTCTGAATGCAATTGGTTGCACTCAGGGAAAAGGGGGCTGAATACTTTTGCACGTTGCACTTTTCAGTTTTTTATTTGTAAAAAAAATGTTGATTCATGTATAATTTTCCTTCCACTTCACAATTGTATACCACTTTGTGTTGGTCTTTCACATTAAATTCCAGTGAAATATATTTATGTTTGTGGTTGTAATGTGACAAAATATGGAAAAGTTCAAGGGGTATGAATACTTTTGCAACCCACTGTATCCTGGACCACCAACACAATGGCAGTTGCGAAGAAGGCACAGCAGCACAGAAGGCACACCGCAGACTCCAACTTGGTTGGAGTCAGAACACAGGGTTGATGCAGCACACCAAAAGCAATGAGGTTTTAAGGCCCTTGCTCAAGGACCCACATTGGTAACTTAAGTGGACTTGGAATTTTAACCCACAACCCTCAGATTGATAGCCCAACAACCTAAGTACTTATCTAACTCACCTACCCACTCTGCATTTTGTAAATTCTCAGAGAAATTTGGAGTGTGCTGACATACTGCATATCAACCTAGTTTTGTTGCTGCTTAGTGGCAAATAAGAGATCTCTTTCAAATCAAATGCCTTGCCTGGAAAACCTATTCAGCTCTCACTGCAGAGCAACAAGCATACTGAGATCCATCTCACCCTGGAAATCATGTCTTCAACCTGCTGCTCTCTGTAAAATGCTTCAGGTCCATCACAGCCTGGACAAAAAGACTTAAAACTGTTTTTATCCCAGGGCCAGGAACTGAACACTACAAAACCATATACTACATTTTACATTACATTTTACATTTAGTCATTTAGCAGATGCTTTTTTTCCAAAGCGATGTACAAATGAGAAAAACAGCTGGAGAAAACCAGCTACACTGTAGAATTATCAAACCTGATCATTATCTGATCCTGATTTTTTTCTACAACAGGTATTTGTTAAAAAAAATGTGTTATGGACAGAATTGGGAAGATCATTCCACCGTTTTGCAGTGGTGAACGCCACGGAGTGAGAATTGGCTCCTCGGTGACCCTAACAGTTTTTAACCTTCAAAAAATGACATAGTGTTTCATACTACTTTGACCAAACTTATATTTACATTTATTATGATTGCACTACTGTTTTTTGGGGGGCTAAATATATATTCTGTGCAATATTCTCTTCCCCACTGCAACATTACTGCTGTATAATAATATTTTATTCTTCATATTTAAGATTTATATTTTTCTATATATGTAAGCACTGTTGGATTGCTGTTTTACATTGCTGTAATTTTGTTGTACACTGTGCTATAACAATGAAGGGTTCTTATCTTGTGTTGTTCCAGGCCTTCATTAATGACGTGCTGCGGGAGTTCTTACATCAAGGGGTGATCGTGTATCTTGATGACGTGCTGGTATTTTCTGGGGATCTGGCCTCCCATGTCGCCCTATTTCGGCAGGTTTACATTTACATTACATTTAGTCATTTAGCAGACGCTTTTATCCAAAGCGACTTACAAATGAGAACACCACAAGTCAGAAGCCATGGAGAAAACCAACTATACTGTAAGTTCATCAAACCTGAATGTTATTCGAAGCTGCGCCCCCCCCCCCCTTTTTATTTAATTTTTTTTAATTTTTTTTATTAACAGGTATTTGTTAAAGAGATGCGTCTTAAGTAGTTTCTTAAAACTGTTTAGAGATTCTGCCTTACGGACAGAGTTGGGAAGATCGTTCCACCATTTTGCAGTGGTGAACGCCACAGAGTGAGAATTAGCTCCTCGGTGAGGTGGAATCGCCAGGCGGCAATCATCACTGGAGCGAAGTGAACGAGTTGTAGTGTATTTTGAAAAGATAGAGTGAAGGTAAGAGGGGGAAGATCCAGAAATGGTTCTGTATGCCAGAGTCAGTGACTTGTACTGAATGCGAGCAGCTACAGGAAGCCAATGGAGGGAAGTGAGTAATGGAGTGACGTGAGTTCGCTTGGGCTGGTTAAACACGAGTCGGGCTGCAGAGTTTTGAATTAGTTGAAGAGGTCTGATTGTGGAAGTTGGGATACCAGCAAGTAACGCATTACAATAATCAAGCCGGGATAGGACTAGGGCTTGAACAAGCAGTTGGGTAGCATGTTCAGTCAAAAAAGGTCTGATCTTCCTTATGTTATAAAGAAGGAATCTACAAGAACTGGCGGTTTTGATAACATGATCAGAGAGTTTAAGGTGGGAATCTATTGTGAACCCAAGGTTCCGGACCGAATCAGTTGGGGAGATTGTGGAGCCATCAATTTGAAAGGTCAGGTTGTGATGGATTGAGGGTTTAGCTGGATCTAGCTGGTTCTAGCTCGTCTTCTCGCCAACGGGTTGTTTGTAAAGGGGGAGAAGTGTGAGTTCCACCGGGAGACCATTGCATTTTTGGGTTTCATTATCTCCCCCAAAGGGATCGAGATGGACCCTAGTAAGGTCCAGTCGGTGCTGGACTGGCCGACACCGGCCTCACCGCGGGACCTCCAGAGGTTCCTAGGTTTCGCAAACTTCTACAGGCGATTCATCCCTAACTTCAGTAAGGTGGCGCTTCCGCTTACCTCCTGCCTGAAAGGAGGCCCCTCTGCGCTGCGCTGGAGCCCGGAGGCGGATCGGGCCTTCAGTCTCCTTAAGAGACTGTTCACTTCGAAACCAGTTTTGGCCCATCCTGACCCAGGGCGCCAGTTCATCGTAGAGGTGGACGCATCATGTAGTGGGGCCAGTGCGGTTTTGTCGCAGTCCACTGGGGGTCTCACTAACGCGCGGCCAAGAACCTTGAATACATCAAGAGCGCTCGCCGCCTCAACGCCCGCCAAGCTCGTTGGGCCCTATTTTTTAATCAATTCAATCTGCAAATCTCCTTCCGTCCGGGCACGGAGAATAACCGGGCCGATGCCCTGTCCCGGCTCCACGGGCCATCCGCCTCTGACCCGGATAGGGGGAGCCCCATCATCCCCACGCACAAATTTTTGGGCCGTATACAGTGGGAATTAGATTCTCAAATCCGAGAGGCGGTGCGCCACTCGACGGTTCCTCCAGATTGTCCCACAGGGGCCTGTTACGTGCCCCTTCCCTTCCGTTCCAGCCTTATCACGTGGGCCCACACCTCACTGAGCACTGGTCACCCGGGCGTATTGCGGACCATCCAACTTATCCAGCGGAAGTACTGGTGGGAGTCCTTGCGGGCGGACGTACAATCCTTTGTACGATCCTGTTCCACCTGTGCCGCCTGCAAGACCCCTCGAGTGCTTCCAGCAGGTAAGCTCTGCCCGCTGCCAGTGCCGGAGAGGCCGTGGTCCCACATTGCCCTAGACTTCGTGACCGGTCTTCCATCCTCCAATGGATTCACCACCATCCTCTCGGTCCTCGATCGGTTCTCCCGGGCAATCAAGCTTTTCCCCCTTAGGGGACTGCCCTCAGCGTGCGAGACGGCCGAGCTTCTATTCGCGAGAGTGTTCACCTCGTTCGGCATACCAGAGGTCATCCTCTCAGACAGAGGACCCCAGTTCACGTCGGCTGTCTGGAGGGCGTTCTGCGAGAGACTGGGTTCCTCTGTCAGCCTCTCCTCGGGGTTCCACCCCCAAACTAATGGGGCCTGCGAACGTTCCCACCAGGAGACAAATAAATTCCTCCGCATCTATGCCCATCGCAATCCCTCTGATTGGTCCCGATACCTTCCCTGGGCAGAGATCGCCCAGAACTCACTCTGACTCTGGCCTCACCCCGTTCCAGTGTGTCCTGGGGTATCAGCCACCCTTTGCACCGTGGGATGGGGAGGAGTCGGACGCACCGGCGGTAGATGCCTGGTTCCGACGCAGCGAGGAGGTATGGGCCCAGGTCCATCAGCAGGTTGAGGCAGTGATACAGAGGTACAAACGCTTCGCGGACCGCTCGCGGGGTGACAAGCCGCGGTTTAGAGTGGGTGACATGGTCTGGCTCAATACTCGGGATATCAGGTGTCGTCGGGGTACGTGTAAGCTCCTTCCCCGGTTCTTGGGGCCGTACCGGGTAGAGGCCATCATTAATGAGGTTGCCGTATGCCTGCAGCTTCCGCGCCACCTGCGGGTGCATCCCACCTTTCACGTCTCCCTTTTGAAGCCGTTTGTTGCAGGTCCCCTTGACACTAATTGGAGAGAATCCAACAGAGAGCCGGACGAGGAGCAGGAGTCCAACATCTACTCGGTGGCCATTCTGTTGGATTCCCGCCGGCGCCGGGGCAAGGTGCAGTATTTGGTGGACTGGGAGGGGTTCGGACCTGAGGAGAGGAGCTGGATCCCTGCGGAGGACATTCTGGACCCCAATCTGATCCGGGAGTTCCACCGGGATCACCCTGACCAGCCCGCCCCTCGGCCTAGGGGTCAGCCGCCCCGCCAAAGTCGTCTGGCCAGGTCTCAACGGGTCTCCTCACGGGGTGAGCTATTCTTTTCTGGGTGATGTTACACATACTCACTCGCGCCCGGCTTCTGCTCTCTCCGCGTCGCACACGCCCGCTCCTTCATGTACACAGTCACGTCACTCGCCGCCACACGCCGCTCCGCACACACCCACTTTCCCGTGTAAACAAACACACCCCTCTCCAGACTATTAGTTACAGGTGTGCTCTTTGGCTGGAGAGACTACTTTAGCCGCCGTCCCGGACTCTTCAGCGCAGAGTTTTGATTGATCAACGGACGGATCGCGGTATCGTAGTGACGTCATCGCCCGGCGTTCCCGGCCTCTACGTCCAAGCTTACTCCGCTACACTCCACCGCTACTGACCGGCTCACCGCGCCTCGCTTCGGCGGCCAAGTCTACACGGTCGTTTATTTTGTTTTCCTTATAAACTGTTTCTGTTCACCCTAAATCACGCTTCCTCCTCTTTCCGGCAGCGTGATCGCTCAAATCTGACATAAATATTCATTCATTCATTCATTCATTCATTATCTTCCACTCACACAGACATGCACACATACACACACTATATGGGGCAATTTGGAGAACTCAATTGACTTGAACCATATTTTTGGACTGTGGGAGGAAACCGGAGAACCTGGAGGAAACCCACGCGGACACGGGGAGAACATGGAAACTCCACCCAGATGGGGGGATTCGAACCGGGAATCCCTAGTGCTGAGAGTCGGACGTGCTAACCACTAAGCCACCGTGCCGCCCAAGTTGTAAATAATTGTATTATATTAATTAATTAAATGTATTTATAATTGTTCTATAAATTAATTTATATATATTTTTATGAATGAGTTTGTAAAGACCACAAGCTGTGGTCCCATTCTATCCCATCACTATGGGAGTCAAAGATAAAAAAAAAAAGTTTAGGATTCCTGAACTAAAAAATTTTAACCACACAGTAAACATGTTAAATACAAACATACTTATATACATAACGTTATATAGTAATAGTATGTATAATTTGAAAAACAAACAATTTGTTACTTATTACTTTTTTAATATGACATTTCAGTTATAATTTTACCTGATTTCAGTGATGTCAGACTTATCCAGGTCCTGCAGGGCGATGCGAGCAGCCTCTAATGTAGGCAGAACCTCAGCCAGTGAACTTGCAGCATCTTTTTTTTCCACTTCAATCACTTTATTCTGCTCTTCAATCTCCCTTGCTTTCTCCTCTGCAAGTTTCTTTTTCTCTTCAGCTAACAAAAAAAACAACAGTGTAAAAGCTTGAGTGGTTATAAACAGATATGTTTCCTTAAATACCCCAATGATGGCTTGTCTTTTTGCTGTGAAAAAACTTTGTTTCATTTTCAAGACAAAGTCAGCAAATTTAAAAACAAAATTAATTTAGTAACTAAAAATAGTGAAAATAAAGAATAATCATTAATCACGAAAACCTGAAATCACGAAAGCTTATTAAAACGGTACTTGTTGGACTAAGTCTTACCTAAGTTAGACAGTTTTCTTCTGACTAGTTTGGTTCCACTAACGAAATCCAGATGTGAACTGTTCACACTAAGTCAAGCAAGGCTTATGCAATCAATGATCCTGCATGTGCATGCAGAATTCAAACAGCCCCAGTAATTGATATTCAAAAATCTGATAAAAATGTCAAAAGAACCTTAAAAACAGGCTTCTTTATTCTCTCCTGCTGAACAGGAGTTACTTATATATCTTTATAATTCATTAAAAGACATAATTATTATGAAAGACAACTTGCATTGTGTTAATAAAGTCCGACAAGTGGCTTAGTGGTTAGCACTAAGGTATCCTCTTTTGAATCCCAATCTGGGTGGAGTATCCATATTCCTGTGTCTACGTGGGTTTCCTCCGGGTTCTCTGGTTTCCTCCCACAGTCCAAAAACATGAATCAAGGTCAATTGAACTCTTCAGACTTGCCTATATAAAGTGTATGTCTATGTGTGTGTGTGTGTGTGTGAGTGTGTGCCGAGCGATAGATTGCCCCCCCCCACAACCCTAGAATGGGGTTAAAGTGGAAGATAATGGATGGATGAATGATAAGTGCCATCTTAGGTGATTAGTCTTATGCAGAAAAATATAAAAATTTTAAAAAGTATAAAAGAGTCTGGGAAAGGTTAATAAGAGAAAGAGAATGGTTTATAGAGCCTTAAAAATATATAACTAATAAAATGTATATAACCCTGCTATTTTGAGGATTTACAACTATCATGGGGGGTTGCAGCTCTTAAACGTAACCCTGAGGTGAGAGATCTAGGGCTGTATTCAACTACATATTTTTGTAGTCGAATCTGATTCGTCAGATTTTCCCCATAGTCAACTGATAGTCGAATCAGTTAAAAATTTCACCACAAGATGGTGCTAGTTTTTAAAAAAGATTTTTTTTATTTTATTTTACTTGTTTTTCTAACAAAAGAAAACCTTTTTTTTTTGTTTTTGTTTTTTCTTTTTTTTTCTAGAAATTAGGATGATTTTATTTGACAAAAGGCTATATATATATAACGAAAACAAAGACATTTCATGTAAAAACTAATGCTTAGCAGCAGTAATGGACACCCCCATGTGGTCAAAATGTTACATTCGACTATGAGGTTCATAGTCGACTACGGTTCTCCGAATCGAATAGTCGAATCAGCGAATATTGCAGCTTACCCCTAGAGAAATCACTGTAAACCAATAAATTTAAATATGCAGATTCACAATATGTACTCTCTATAAATTGGTTTTGGAAATATAATTATTATTTTTTAAATAATAGTAACCTGCAATCTTTCAAATAAAGTCCTAATTATTTTAATATGATATGCAACATCCACATATTGAATGAAATGGAGGCACGACCTTATTCCTTAACTTTGTTTCCAGCCGACAAGTCTATGAGAACACATGTCTCATCCTATAGAAACAGTCCAGATCGAGTTACCCAGCAAACCAACTTCCAAATGACCAGTTTAGTTTGAACATGTTTGAATATGTTGCTGTAGTAACTGAGCAAGGCTAATCTCTAGCCTCTTTTGTGAAACCAAATTTGTCAGGCTTGTCTTAAAAAGCCCGCCTTACTGAGTTAGCTTGCTTTGTGGAACAGGCCCCTGAAGACAAAAAAAAAGCATACATAAGATAAAATCAATCAAAAGACTCGGTGTGTATACGGACCAATAGCTTTGTCAGTGCGGATTTTCTCCAGCAGTATCTCACAGGCAGAAGATTTCTCAGTTAGAATGATTTTCTGCTCTGCCAGATTGGTGTTTAGCTTTGCAAGCTCCATAATGGCTTTCTCCAGTTTATCCAAACCTCCCTCCAAGCGCTTACATTGAGCTATCACACACATACACACACACACACACACACACACACACACACACACACACATCCTTTAAATACATACATAAATAAATTTATACAAATAAATTTATATACATATATATCGTCACCCATTTTGATCTCACCAAGCATGTACTGGTCCTTGTCTTCCAGCAGTCTACAATATGTAGTGATAAAGTCCAGGTAGTTTTTGGGGGTGACGTAGTTACTGCGGCGCAACTTCTGTTGGGATATTTTGCTAAAATCTCCCACACTGCTGTGCACCATGCAAATGTGACTGATCACCGCATGTGTTAATGCTTTGGGAATCATAGGATTCATTCCTGTCACATGAAATAAACACACACCATCCTCGCAATTGATACACTTTACAGCTAAATCATCAGAAATAACATGCCTGTAGTCAGTGTCCTATGAACACAAATGAAGGACTTACGGATGACTAACAAAAACTGTTCAGCAACAGATAAGCTACTGACTCAGGTAAAGCAATGAAGTAGATAATTAAACATTTACCCAAAAAGGACTGTGCTACTGCATGCAGAGCCTGAAGAGGCCATGGGAGGAACCAATCTATGCCTGTGTTGTTTACTAACCCTGTGGAATGCACACAGAAATGTCATTTAATTAATTAAATATAATAAATATGGACTGATTATAAACCACAACATACAGCACATAGACGCTACCTGGGAAGTTCCTACACCGGGTTCGTAAGAAGTCCCCTACAGGAGACATGCCCAGCACTATGTGTAGGTTGCTGGCACTCTTGTTCACAAAGTATTGCCACACACTTTCTTTAGAGGGTCCTGCACCTGTTTTTAGAGCCTCATCATGCAGTTGACTCAGAATAGAGTCTTTCTCATCATCAGTGAACAGTGCTGGAACTATACCTGTGTGCATGGAAAATTATCAGAAGTCTTTGGAGGAACATTATTACCAATTGGAGGAAGAGTAATTAATGCCATACCTGAGATCAGCATGTTATTAATGAACTCCAGAAATCCTTCCTCTGCTACGTGGGCATCAGTAAACAGAAAAACAGTTTTCTTATTCTCGATACCCAGCTTTAAATAAAGAGCTTTCAGGTCCTCACGGAAGTTAGACTCTGCGTAACCTCTACTCAGCACTACCTCAAACACCTGCTGACAAATAGACACAGTTACAGAGCCTTAAAAAGTAGTATGTAGTGTATACAAATGATGTTTGTAAATAAACCTATTGGGTTTTTTTCTGACAGGTCTGTATTGAATATCGTCAAATATTCATAAAATGTAATTAAGTTTTATAACAGAATGTTTTTACTCAGAATTCAGTACCTCACATCCTGCAGTGAAAGCAGCCAGTTTGGTTAAGGACTGTTTCCCAGACCCACTCACTCCCACTAATAAAGCATGGCCTCGGTCCATTCTAATGATACGATGGATTCGATTCAGATGATCAAGCGCATCATCAAACAGCACCAGACTCAACATGGACTTATTTTCATTGTACTCCTCCAGGATCTCCTATAGTAAGAACCCAGAAAAAAACAGTAAGTTTGGATAAGTTGTGGTATTAATGCATCACAGTCAAAGTGCATATAATGCAAGAACCTGGAAAAGTGCTTTGCAGGCATCATAATCATGAATGTCATCATAGACCCGTGGCTCAGACTCGGTTAGAGTTGTTCTGTAATCCCCAAACAGGATTGGATCTCTCATAGCCAAATCCAGATGAGAGCTGAAGTGTGCCTCTATTATGCTCCTAATGTGTCCTTGCACCTGCAGACATTGAGCAGTAGCTACAGTGATGTCTGGTTAATGAAATCTGTAGAAACACACTGTCATTTAAAGATCTAAAATATCACCTAATACACACATGTACTGAATATCAACACTTGGCTTGTCTAAAGCTAAATTTGTCTACAGATTGTCTGGCAATAACAATCATATCAGTCAACATTTCTGAGATCATAATGTTCTGCTGCCACACTACAGAAAAAGTAGTAGTAGTAAATAAATAAAAAGCTTTATAATTGTATAATAACAGGACTGAAGCTACATACCAGAATTTTGTCTGTTTCGTTAATTAACCTGTCATGGAAGACCCTCAAACACTCATTCCTCCAGACTCGTACAAACTTTGCAACCATTGAAAACCTGCAATGAGTTATGGAGGAAATTTTAATTTTACTATATCAACAGTAGTAGTAGCATTAGTGGACTCATTCCAGTTACATGGACATATGTTTGCAAGTATGAAAACATATTCTTGTAATTTTTTAATGTGATTCTGTCTGAAACCTTGTGTATCTATATTTTGTCTAATAATGTGCTACCAATGACAAGATCTACATGAGAATATGTGAGATGTATGAGACGTGGCTTTAGATAAATATTCCTAAATGATGTGTTAGGAACTTGTATAAGTGTCTCAGAACTTTGCTCGTCGCCATCTTAGGATACTATAAACCAATTGGGATACCGACAAAACAGTGTTTTTATATTATTTGTACTGCGATTTGCAATGTTTTTGTATGTCTTCATCAGCTCTACGTGTTTCTTGCAAATACATCCGTGAATTCCTGCTTGAAATTGGAAAAAACAATATTTTTTAGATTGGCAATGGGAACTCAAAGAAGAGCTATGAGACTGCAGTCTGCTCAAGATCATCACCCAACCCCACTTCTGCAGCTCACCCACAGTGGAAGTAGAAGTGGGGTGAGCATGGAGTTGTCAGAGCTAAGCTAGCAGCTAGCCCACACAAGCCAACATGGGGAAACAATAACACTGTTATGTTAATTCCGGCACACAGACTACTGGCTAAACTCACCAAACCAGTTTTGCACCTCAGATGTTCAAAGAGGCTGCCACCAAAAATAGCACCAAAGGCCTCCAGGAGTACTCAGATACAGTCTGTTCATACATTATCAAGTGTATTGACGATTTAATTTGACTTAACGCTCAGTGACAGCAATGACACCCAGAGTCTGTTGTGAGGAATACAGGCCATAACAAACCATTAGTATGAGGACAAAATCAGAATCCCTTCACAAAAAAACCTTCCTCTACCCAACCAGGTGCTGAAACTGACCTCAGACAGTGTGAGGCACATATTCTCCAAGATCAAGGCCTGTAAAGCTCCAGGTCCTGACAACTTTCCTAGGTGGGTGCTAAGAAACTGTGCAGTGGAACTCACAGACACAGCCAGCTTTAACATCTCACTGAGTCGGGCTATTGTCCCAACCTTCTTCAAAGTCACCACCATCATCCCAGTCCCAAAAAAAGCATAGTCTTCGTGTCTCAATGACTACCGCCCGGTGGCCATCACCCCCATCCCTATGAAGTGCTTGAAATGGCTAGACATGATACACATCAAGTCCATCCTTCCAGCCTCCCTGGACCCCTTTTAGCCCTCAAACATCCTAACACCAATGATCCCTGTGTTCGGATGTAGCTAAAGTGTACCTATGATGAAAATTACAGACCTCTCTCATCATTCCAAGTAGGAGAATTTGCACAATGAGTGGCTGACAAAATATTTTTTGGCCCCACTCTATGTCCCACACATCTGCAGTCGTAATATTCTTTGCATTAGAATAAACTGAATACACCTCATGAATGTTTAGAGTACATGTGGAAGGGAGTACCTCGCTGCATCGGTGAGGGAAAGACCATGGTAGACCCTGGACAAATCCCTTGGACTAAAGATGTAGTGAAACTTGGAAGGTGTAGGTTTCAGGTCTCGGATTATGGCTTTGTAGAGTTCTAGTGTGCAGAAGGTCAGCTGGTTGCAAATGTTTCTAATACATGTTTCGAATCGCTATAATTAAAAATATTCACATATGATTAAGCTCATCTTAAGTTCATTAAATGGTATTGAATACATGTTTCTTATTGGCTGTTTCATTCATACCCTGGTATGTCCCTTTAAGATGGAGGAGTAGATAAGACGCAATGCTTCTTCTTCTGGAAAAGGGATGTTGAACACACTGAAAAGAGATATAAAGCGAGGGTCCACCTCATGCCGTCCGCCTCCTGCTTTACCCATGGCTGCAAGAAAGCCCACGTCCTGCAACATCTTGCAGGTAAGTTCTTTCCTCCGATCATACATTCCACCACGATCCAACAGAAGCTTTAACAGGGCTATAGGCTGCTGGGTACCATAATCATCCACCTAATCAGGTTCAGTAAAGAAAAGAGTCTATGGTAAACCTTTTAGATAGCAAAGTAATCTCATTTCATCTTATTATCTTCTGCTTAATCCTTTACTAGGGACAAGGTTCGCAGTGGGTGGTTTCCAATGCACATCCATAGGAGAATGTTTTGGGTGCTGGGCAGATACACTCAGGAAGCGGCATCAAGCCATCACTGGCCTTACACTTACACAGACACACACATACACTATATATACATTTTTTTTAAAACTGGTGTATAAATGCATAAATTGTGAATTAGTCTCAGTATTCATTTCTAAAAATAATATAAGTAATATTTGAATCAATGTTTTCAACACATGCTACAATCTTAGAGACTAATTCTTCAGTTTAGTATACAAATGTGGACAGAGAGCGTGTTAAGGAACATACCTGTGGCATGTTGAGGTCGTCCATAAACACCAGCAGTTTCTTGCCTATGGGCGGACCGTAGGTTTCTTTGGTTCGCTTTTCCACGCTGGCCTCCAGGGTCCTTTGGAGATCAATGGATGTAGTTCTTGAGGAGACATTGATCGTTAGGACCATCTTAAGGAACAGGAAAAGATAATTTATTTTCCTAAAGTGCAAACTCATTAAGTTTTTAGAACACGAGACTCACAGTGGAATCAGGGTTGAGGTTGTTTAAAAAGTTCTGCGTGATTGCTGTTTTAGAGGTTCCTGACTCTCCAACCAACACTACTGGTCTTTTTACCTTCACCATCTGTTCCAACAGCCAGTTTGTACGAGTAGTGTCGATGGTGGGAACTAAAACATCAACCAGAACAGTCAAAACAAGAACTACTAAAATACTTTCAATCAGAAATGAGGAAAATAACAAAATTTGATGGGGTTTTATTAAGAATCTGTGTCTGTGCATTTTATAAGAAAGAAAACATTCTATTTGACTATTATATTTACACAGTCAATTGATAGGTGTTTGTGTTGACATGCGCGACATGTCTTTCTTGCGGAACTCATTCAGTGCAGCATGCCTTTTAGCATGGCATGCGTTTTATCGAGCACCATCAATAACGAATCCATTAATTATTATTCAAACGATTAAATGCTAACTATGTAACTATGAAAAGATTAAGAAAAGAACAAATTTATAGAATAAAATAATAGAATAAAACTTAGTACTCATGTATTTTAGCACGCCGCAGTGAGCACCATAAATGGATCCGGTAGTTATTACACAAATGTCAATAATAAAATGTATGTTTAGATATGATGACATTTGTGACTTTGTAGTTGTGTCATCAGACTTGCGGCAATGTGTCTTGGACACTCGAGTGAAGAGAGGAACTGAGCTGTCAACTGATCACCACCTGGTGGTGAGTTGAATCAGGTGGTGGGGAAGATGCCGGTCAGACCAGGCAGACCCAAATATATAGTAAGGTTTTGCTGGGAACATCTGACAGAAGAATGTGTCAGACAGATGTTCAACTCTCACCTCCGTCAGAACTTCAACCACATATCAGGAGGAGGTGGAGGACATTTTGCGTCTGAATGGGCCATGTTCCATTCCTCTATTGCTGAGGCAGCAGATTGGATCTGTGGTCGCAAGGTAGTTGATGCCTGTCATGGGGGTAATCCTGGAGCACAGTGGTAGTTACCCCAGGTTAGAGATGCCTTTGTGGATTTGGAGAAGGCATTCAACTGTGTTCCTTGAGGTATTTTGTGGGAGGTGCTTCGTGAGTACAGGGTACATGGCTCCCTACTACGGGCCATGTACATACAGAGTAAAAGCCAGGTTAGCATGGCTGGCAGTAAGTCGAACTTTTTTCCAGTGAGAGTTGGACTCAGTCAGGGCTGTTTTATAATCTATATGGAAAGAATTTCTGTGTGTAGCCAGAGGATGGAGGGTGTCCATTTTGGTGACGTCAGGATCACGTCACTGCTGTTTGCAGATAATGTGGTCCTGTTAGTGTCCTCAAGCTGTGAACTTCAGATCTTGCTGGATCGGTTTGCCAGGTGTGAAGCAGCTGGGATGAGAATCGGCACCTGCAAATCTGAGGCCATGGTTCTCAGTTGGAAAAGGATGGAGAGTCCTTTCTAGGTCAGGTATGAGGATCTTGTCAAAAGTGGAGGAGTTTTAGTATCTTAGGTTATTGAGTGATGATAAGATGGAGTGGGAAATTGACAGGCGGATTGGTGCCGGGTCAGCAGTGATGCGGACTCTATACCGATCTGTTATGGTTAAGAAAAAGTTAAGCCATATGACAACGCTCTCAATTTACCAGTCAACCTACGTTTCTACCTTCACTTATGGTCATAAGCCTTGGGTAATGACCAAAAAAACACGATCGCAAATACAAGCGGCCAAAACTCCGCAGGGTGTCTGGGCTCTCCCTTAGGGTGAGAAAGAGAGACTCTACTCTAAGAGTACAGACACTACACTCCTCTGTGTCGAAAGGAGCCAGGTGAGGTGGTTCGGGCATCTGGTAAGGATACCTTCAGAGCGTTTCCCGAGAGAGGTCTGTCAGGCAAATCCAACTAGGAGGAGATGCCCAGGAAAGCCCAAGACACACTGGAGAGATTATATCTCCCAGCTGGTATGGGAACGGCTCTGCTTAGGTTGCCGACCTCTCGACCCGAACCCCAGACAAGCGGAAGATAATGAATGGATGGATGGATAATTATTATTATTATTTTTTAAATGTAACCTTGTTAGCTTTGGTTGCAGACATCCACTTCCATTTTGTAAGCTTCCTTTCTAAAGTTTAGATAATGAGGATTGAAAATGTATTTTTCCAGATGTACTACAGTCATTAGTATAACAGTGGGCACTAAGTGGTATGTTGCAGGGGACGTGCACGTCAAAAAATCTATTTTTGTCTGGAAAACAGCCTACAATAAGTAAAAATGCAGCTATGCTCAACTTTTGTTTTTTTTTTTACGTTAAATAGTTTGAATTACTTAAGTGCAGCAATGTTAAATTCAACAGCAAGAGGCAAAAAGGGTTATTCCACTGGCTATAAGACAAAAACTAAATATTTACCAAGAATATCAAAGAAGTGTAGGTCAGGATTATGAATGTATTTGGAGACCATCAACTTCCAGGGAGTCCAGTTTTTTGTGTTGGCATCAAAGTGAAAATCATAAAGAGTCGGCAGGTAACCTAAAAATAATTATACAGATCTTCATTAAAACAGTAATAAACCACATCACATTTTTACAGACATGTCATTATTAATGGCCATTGTACCTGGTAGCTCTCCAGGACCAGCGAGTCTTTTCTCATCATCCACTGCTGTGAGTAGGGACAACTTCTTTATAAACTCATCAAACCTCTTACGGCTATTATCTAAAAGTGTAGCTCCGAGTGAGCAGTAAAGGGCTTCAATAAAGAAACACTCCAGCTCTTCTGAAGTAACATCATTCAACTCCAGCAGGGCATCCAGCATCATGGACAACTGCACAACCTGCACAACAAAACAGCAGTAAAAAGAGTTGGCCTGCATTAAAAATCAGCTAGAGATTATGTGACTCTTATTGGTTGACAAACAAATGAAGACAGGCCTTGTAATTACTAAAATTTCAGTAGGTGGTTGCCAAAGCATTTTAGGTGGTGTAGCATATGGAGCATATTAGATTAAACATTTTTATCATGTTTAGGCTTCATATTTTTTAAAATTGACACTTTAATAATTGCTTACAGCAATTATGACTAAATATAGGAAAGTTATTTACACTTTACACTTCATTAAATGATCTGACCTTAAACTTTACACATTCTAAGATGTTATATATTCTTACCATGCTTAGATCAGTCTGTGGTAAAACTGTCTTTATTTTCTCTTCTTGTCTGCCATCAACGATGCCCTCTATAATCAGATCTATTGCCCTGGGAACATACTTCTCAAACAGATTGTTCAGGTCAGCTTGTTCCTAATAAGCAAAATCATTGTTAATTATAGTCATTTTATACAACAGCATTTTTATAATTTTTAAAAACCACAAAGCGAACTATAGGTCAAGCCCCTCACTTTCTCTGGTCTGTTGTTTACCCACTTTTGCCAGTAGGGACGATAACCAAGGTTTTTGGGGTCCACAAATACCATTCCACATCGCGACACTGTGGAAGGTGAAGCATACTGAAGGTCTCCAACCTGCCAAACATTATATTATCTATGGTTTATAAATAAAATAAAATTGGAGGTAAACTTAAAAAGTATATCTGTGCAATGAATGACATGCAGCCTTATGATCACCTCGAACAGTAAAGCACAGTGGCTCTGGAGCTGGATTCTCTCTCCGTTAGCCAGTGTGAGCAGCTTATTATCATCCATCACAGAGTTCATGTTCTCCACCCACAGAGCATCCACATCCCCATCAAACAGAATATATCTGTGAAATACAACAGCAGTGCAAGTGTCTACCCATCAATAAATGGGTGTAAATGCTTCCAAACTTGTTTTCTTTATCATATCTATATCTACCATACAAAAATAGATAGAGCTTTTCAAATAAACTCATCTCATGCCAACAATAAATGTCAAAATTGACTGAAACTGCAATAATTAATCAATTACACTATTGCTACATGATTGGCAGATTTTTTATGTATTGTATGTGACACATTTAATTACTTTCCATGTTTCTCTTCCAGTTTTGTAAAATACAGCTTATTTACCTTCTTTCTTTTTTGTCCGTAGGTCTGTTAATGTCTCTGAAGATGTTGGACAGAATCCCATCAATCCAGATCCTAGTAACAGGGTCCAGGATCCCATAGAGCTCAGACACACTGACAGCTTTGGGGTTCAGTGCATACAGTTTGGTCAGGAGCCCTAGTCTACAGTGACACATTTCATAGTTAGAAAACCTGTTCAAACTCTACAAAATATGAATAGTATCCACACAGATTTTTTTGTGTGTATGAAATAGCATCTGAGACCTGGTCTGCGCTTGACAAAGAGCATTAATGACTACAGACTTGCCCCCTCCAGTTGGTCCCACCACCATGGTGGTGTGTCTGGTCAACATGGTTTCATACATCTGAACCACTTTATCCACCTGTAGTCAGATATTATACAGTAAGAACAAATACAAAAACACAAAAAACACTTTTGGTTTTTAATATTAAGTTGCTATTTTGAATCACAGAATTATGAAGGAAACCTCACCAGAGGTTTTTGAATATACCTGATTGGGCAGGATGACATATTTGTTCTCCTGCAGAACAGCTTTTACAGCATCAATAAAGTTCGGATAGTGCACACTGGGGCAATCCAGTCCAGGGAACAGGTCTGAGATTAGGCCCAGGAACAGAGGTATATCCTCAAATACAAATTTGGAAAGATTCATGTCCCTCAGTGCTCGCATTAGAACCACATCCTAAGCAAGCAGATCAGCGAATGTCAATATTATGACTACATCACAGCATCCACACACTGTCTATGTAGATCTATTTCTTTAATCTACAAACATACTATAACTTTTCTACAAGACATAATATCCATCTAATATCCACATAATATCCAATCTATAGGTCAAGACATAACGAACATTTTAATGTTCACCTCACTAAGATCAGGAGTTCCTCTTTTCAGCTCTCCTGCCATGACTAAAACAGACTTGAGTGCTTGCAGGCCAAAATCATAATGAGACTGTTTGGAGAGCTGTTCCCTAGCCAGTTTATACAGCACTGTCATCTTCTTAGCAAGGACCTACAACATATAACCAGAGATATAGGTCACACCCCTAACTGGCACATTAATTAGGGCAGTTGAGTAGCTGGGTAATGTTACCTTAGCCATGAGAAAGCCCTCTGAGAACAGCATGATCTCACAGATCTGCTGAAGTTCAGGTATGATGACCATAACGGGCCTGAATAGAGCTTTCACTGACTCAGGAAGCTCTGTGCGCCCAGAGTGACCTGGGTTCATGGTGATGAACATTCCCATTCGTGAGTCCAGGCTGATTTCTTGACCTTCAAACTGAGTGTAGGATGATTAAGGCATTCATCAGATTGTAATAAACAAAAAATGGGTTGGTGGTTAAACTGTAACTGACTAAAAGCGTATATGCTAAACATCCTGGCCATATGCTCATTCTTTTACATGTATGATGTGCATGTGTACAAAATATGCATCCACATGTCCATCTACATCTATTTTCATGTATTTCCAACACTTGATGTATGTACATTATGAATATGTACGTTATAAATCTGAAAGTGACGAAAACAAGCATTTTACAGTGTATGGTCATTTTGAGCTTGCCAGTTCTAATTGAACTTTGGATTGAACTTGTTATTTTTTGTCTAACTTTGAACACAAATGGGAAGGTAGTACAAACCGGATTCCAAAAAAGTTGGGACACTAAACAAATTGTGAATAAAAACTGAATGCACTCATGTGGAGATGGCAAATGTCAATATTTTATTCAGAATAAAACACAAATCAAACTTTCAAACGGAGAGAATGTATCAATGTAAGAGAAAAATATGTTGTTTCAAAATTTCATGGCATCAACAAATCCCAAAAAAGTTGGGACAAGGCCATTTTCACCACTGTGTGGCATCCCCCTTCTTCTTACAGCACTCAACAGACATTTGTGGACAGAGGAGACCAGTTTCTCAAGTTTAGAAATAGGAATGCTCCCATTTATGTCTAATACAGGCCTCTAACTGTTCAATTGTCTTGGGCCTTCTTTGTCGCACCTTCCTATTTATGATGCGCCAAATGTTCTCTATAGGTGAAAGATCTGAACTGAAGGCTGGCCATTTCAGTACCCGGATCCTTTTCCTAAGTAGCCATGATGTTGTGATTGCTGCAGAATGTGGTCTGGCATTATCTTGTTGAAAAATGCAGGGTCTTCCCTGAAAGAGATGACGTCTAGATGGGAGCATATGATTTTCTATAACCTGACCATAGTTCTCTGCATTAATGGTGCCTTTCCAGACATGCAAGCTGCCCATGCCACAAGCACTCATGCAACACCATACCATTAGTGATGCAGGCTTCTGAACAGAGCGTTAATAACAACTTGGGTTATCCTTGTCCTCTCTGGTCTGGTTGACAAGCCGTCCCAGTGTTCCATAAAGAACAAATTCTGACCACAGAACAGTCTTCCATTTTGCCACACTCCATTTTAAACGACCCCTGGCCGAGTGCAAATGTCTGCGCTTGTGGAGCTTGTTTAGAAATGGCTTCCTCTTTGCACTGTAGTGTTTCAGCTGGCAACGGCAGATGGATTGTGTTCACTGACAATGCTTTCTGTAAGTATTCCTGAGCCCATTCTGTTATTTCCTTGACAGTGGCATTCCTGTTTGAGGTGCAGTGACGTTTAAGGTCCCGGAGATCACGAGCATCAGGTAGAGTTTTATGGCATTGACTCTTACGTACAGCAATTGTTCCAGATTCTCTGAATCTTTTGATGCTTATCTTTGATCTTGATCTTATGCACGGTTGATGATGATAACTTAAGTCTTTGCTATTTTACGCTGGGTAACACCATTCTGGTATTGCTGCATCTTTCTGTGCAACAATGGTGGAATTGGTGATCCTCTTACCATCTTGGCTTCTGAGAGACACTGAGACTAAGAAGCTCTTTTTATATCCAATCATGTTGTTAATTGACCTAATTAGTGTTAATTGGTCTTCCAGCTGTTCGTTATATGCTCAATTTCCTGTTTCCAGCCACTTATTGCTACTTGTCCCAACTTTTTTGGGACTTAGTGACACTGAGAAATTTTGATTCAATGTATTTTTCCTTTAAAATGTTACATTTTCTCAGATTAAACTTTTGATCTGTCATCTATGTTCTATTACGAATAAAATATTGACATTTGCCATCTCCACATCATTGCATTCAGTATTTATTCACAATTTGTTTAGTGTCCCAACTTTTTTTAAATCCGGTTTGTATTTGGGTTCAAAAATACCAGCACCTATCATTAACTATTGATTATTATAACCTTTAATCATTTATTGCTGGACATCACAGTGCAAAAACAAGTGAAACATAAATCAACTCACATGAAATCTTTTTAAATGGTGCATGAGGGCATTGCGAATGGTATGGATCTGTGTTGAGAAGCTGGACTGTACAGTGGTGTCAATGCGGTCAAACTCATCAAAACATCCCCAGGCGCCACACTGAGCCAGTCCAGAGAAGATCTTCCCAAATGCCTGGAGATACATGAGTGGGATAGAAATGACATGATGTGTCAATCAGAATGAATTAAGACTGTAGTGACTAAGGTATTGAACTACACAGCAGAAGATAACTGAGTTTCATTAATGCCAAAAAAAAATACAAATTTCAAATCAGAATGACTCACCATGTAGTCCATGCCCTCATCACAGTTTGTGACCACACAGAGTAAACCTAAAGCCTTAGCCAGGTCTTGAATGTACTGGGTTTTTCCTGTGTCTGCAGGCCCAGCAAGTGCACCCCCCAGGTACATAGACAGGGCCTACAAACAGCAGCATTTACATTCAGAATGTAGGCTCCAGCAGCCCCTAAGTGAAAAATGAACAACTGAATGAGTTCATACATGCTTTTATGTCCAACTATGTTTACCTGTGTCAGCGTGAGGTAAATCCGATCAGTAAGCGGAGTGATCACCAGGTGTTCATTCAGGCCCATGTACTCGTAACCATAGGAGAATTGAGCTGAACACTGTCGTACAAACAAGTCATCAGGATCTTTGTCCCAGTAAAAGCGCAGCTGGCGCTCCCACTCAAACTCATGAGCAACTGTGATACTGCAGTCCAAATAAAATCAGATAAAAAGTTTAGAGTCAGTGAAATTTAATTAAAATTAGTCATTTTAATTCAGTAGAAAAAAATTCACCTATGGCCTGATGCCTGCTTAAAACATAATAGCAGTGCTATATTTTACCACCTTGTGTTTCCAATACTTATGACCACATACTGGAAATTTAGTCTTTCAAAATGTAATTTTATGTGGTACAGGAAAAACATTGTACCTGTCTCTGACAAAGCTGTCCACGATGTCTCTGGCATGGACGTCTATGATAAGGACAGTGTTTAATTTATGCCTGTCATTTTTCTTTAGCGGCTGTGTGATGCGTCTGACCAGCTCGTTGATATGACCATGCATTTTCTTGGCATATTCTCTGAGTGCCTGCTTTTCCCCAGAGCTTATTTTTTGAAAGACATCCTCCACCTCCCATGTCCACCACACCTGATTTCCTGCCAGCACTACCATGCCCTGGTGGTCCAGAATCCAGTCCACCCTGATGTAAAAGAAACAGAAGAAAGACTCCAGGGCTGAGGATCAGTGAACTGGAAATTTTACATTTACTGTAAATGTAAACATTATGAAAAGTCTTCAAAAGTAAATTCTTACTAAACACAAATTTCAAACAGTGAATCACAGACTGACAGTGACTGACTCTCATACCGAGATTTGAGATGTTTGTAGTAATAAATCGCCTCTTTAGTGATGAGCCTATTGGTGTTCCTCATCTCTTGCAGAACGGCTGTCATCCAATCCTCTACTTGTCCTTCTGTTGGGACAGGCTGCCTGAGCTCCATAACCTCGCCCTCTGCTGATACGAGAGCTGCAGCAACTGTCTCCCCATTAGTTCCCATGTTAAAGCGCAGTGATGCTATGTTGTGAAACATCTGAGGATTTGCATGGCACATGGATCAGGTAAAATATTACAGAAATTTTTTTGCTATTTTTTAATGTCTGGTTTCGGGCGGGGAATAGGAAGTGCAGCAGAGGATTTAAGGGTTGTAATTGACACATCTTATGGTTTGTGTGCATGTATTTACAGAATGGGGAGGGAAAAAGAAGCGGTAACAGGAATGGAAGCACTGAAAGACACCTTATTTCTATTCATCACCATCTCTAATTATATGGAAGATGCATTACTTACAGCCCTCATGTCCTTGACCCCACCCACCTCCCATTCCTCAGCTGGTGTCTCATAATCACTGCTACAGAGGCCTTATACCATCTCTTTGAGCCAATTTTTTTGCTAGGGACAAAATCAATGAAAATCATTTCAGAAACTAATACCAACAAGTGGTAAATAGTTTCACAGTGTAATCCTATGGGCCACCCATCCATATAGATGACAACCTCTTTGTTTTTGCCACAGGTGGCTTCATAATGTCATTTAATGTGTTTGAGCACGTGGAACGGATCTTTTAAACCTGTTCCTCAGAAATCAGTAATTGATTAACCTGATCTGAATAAGTTCATGAGCCTGCCAGTAGCAACAATCTGTTGGTATTGATTCATTGCCTGATTGTTACTCAATTAATCATTACCTTAATCATGTGCTCCTGAACACATGATGGATTGCTGCTCCCCAAAATGCTGAGCAGCTCATCGTCGGAAATAAAAAAGAAACGAGGAAAGGCGTTACGTTTGTAGTCCATATATTCATTCAGGCTTTTCTGACAATGCTCCAAACCGTCACTCAGGTTCCGCAGGTCTGTCAGACAGTTTGGCATGAGGCAGCATTTCTTAATTACGGGGTTCTTTGCTGTGTCTGTCATTAACTAAAAGAACAGAAATGCTTATTACAAAATGCTTATTACAAAAGCATATACTCCTTTAATATTTTTGTTCAGGATGTGTGTTGTTAAAGTATCAGACCTATAGGAGCTTTGATGACACCCCATTTTAAGTTGGTTCTTTTAGGCAGTCATATACAGTCATATACAGCATTCTGTCATTTTTTTTATGAGATTTTAAATTCAGTCTGTTGTCTATTCATACTAAGGATATGTCTTTTCTCTTCCTTGAAATTTCTTTTTTAGTTCTTTTCTTTCTCATTACCTCAATGATAATTACTCAAGTTCTTCCGCACTTGACCCAGTAAACCTGTGGACACTTCCCCAAACTGTTTTCAAGTGTGCAGAACTAGGAGCTTTGCGCAGCAATAAAACACCTGAAATCAATGATTTAAAGATGTGTCCCCGTACTTAGTATTGTACTTTGTATAGCATAGTATAGTTAGTACCAATCTAGTATTAACAGAATACTTGATTTGATATTCTCTTGATATTCATCAGTATCTCACCTTTTTAAACATTTTGTCTATGTTGTCAAATTTCTTGGCCTCCTTGGGGAGCTGAGAGCGGATATCCCCACCAATGAAGATGCTCTCCAAGTACATCCATTTTTGTTGGACTACCATCCAGACCTGGCAATTTAATATCAAATCATTTAATCACATCCAGAACTAGAACATTAAAAACCATTTGATTGGCATGATAAAATTATCAGCCAATATAATCTGTGTTAAAGATTATGTTCTGCAAGATGTTCATAACTGCAAACTGTATCTTTTGGGCTAATACTTTGTAATTAAACAGTGTAATGTTTTTTGCTGCAAAATCTGTCCACCAGAGGGTACACTGCATCTTCAGAGTTCTTAAGCAGGACAAAGAGCTACACTGAGTGCAGTGTTAAATTGTAGGCACATTGCATAGTCTTTCATGGTGATGTAATCAAACTGTTCTTCCACCTTTTCTGGTAGCTGTTGTGGGGGGGGGTGATTATGAGACACTTTTAATGGGCTTTAATTGGATGTAAGTAATAAGGGCTAATTAAAAATTGGACGCAAATAAGAGCTAATTTATTATGAATTGTTATCCAGTTAGGATGTACATGGATGGTGGTGTTATTTTTTGGCCTTACATTTAGAATTTGTGTTAAAGTTCTGAAGCTGACCTCAATAACCTCCCTGATAAGTGATAGGTTCTTTTCCCATTCCCGAATGGTGGAGAGGAAAGGTCCCACGAAGCGACTCCCAGCCATGCTCTGTAGGTTCACAGCATTGTCATCCAGGTTCTGCAGGATTTCATTGAATGCACCCAGAATGATCCCACGCTCCTGGGTGCCTTTAAGGTAGCGCTGCACATAGAACCTCATGTTCTCCCAAATTTCCACCACCTCTTTTACACCCTATGGCAAAGTACCGAAATGTCACTAGGGTTTAAAATCAGAGAGGTAAACTCGAGGTTCTATAATATAGGACTGCTTAGTTTTGGAGGCATTCATTTTATCTATATAATAAATATAAAGGTGAAATTAAATAAATATTTCAGAAAGATGGTTTCTATACCTTTTTAATACTGAGTTCTTTGACAGCTGATGTGACAATGTCTCTGATGATGTCGCCATGTTTGTGCAGCTCCATGGTGAACAAGTTCTCCAGTGTGAAGGTGTCTGGGTTCATGTCGAAGCTGCTGAATGAAGCATAATATAAATTATCATTACGCTTCAAGGTTTAAATGTATTTTTATGATTATACTTTGGATTTAATCTTCTATGGTATGTGGTATAGCCCTGGTTTGAACTGTGGACTGTTGGTTAAATAATGTGAGGCAACAAAGACTAAAAACTGAATTGCGTACTCAACACTGAAGGCTTAAAGAGCTCTGCACTTGAGATGTGATGGTGTTTAAATAAGAAGAAATTGCATATGGCAAAATCCAACCCTCCATATTGCATGACGAGGGGTTACAAGACAATGGGTGAGGGAGTAATGTGACACAGAAGCCATGGGAGATCACCATGTATGTGCTGCGCAAGATGTAAATGTATATATATATCATGAATATCATATATACAGTGGGTTGCAAAAGTATTCATACCCCTTGAACTTTTCCATATTTTGTCACATTACAACTGAAGGAAATACAAACAGACCATCAGTTCAAAGTTCAGTAAATGTGGCTGCGTGGCGACTGGGGAGGTGGGCGAGGATTGAATGGACGAATGACAGTTGAAGGCAGGGTGTCAGCCTGACCTTAAACCAACATACTCCCCTAAAATGTGCACGTTCAGCACGTCCATTCCAGGAACTGAGACATCAGACCTGGTAAATGAGGCTCATAGACGCCTAATTGTCAACAACCCCCCTAGACGAAAGGACAGCGTGATCACCTTTAAGGTGCCCTCGACCTAGCTGAAAACACCAGACATAGGGGTGGGTTTATAGGATAAATAGGGGTAGAAACTGGACTTCTGGACTCTGGCTGGGGAGAGATTTCGCTGCTTTGCGGGAGTCAGAGTCGACCGCGGTCTTGGGCTTGTTTTGGAAGAACACACTTTTATCTTGTTTGTCTTAAATAAACCGCTTGATTCGAGCATCTACTAAAGTCTGCCTTGTGGTCTATTGTCTCCTCCGGAAAAAGGTTCATCGTGGAAATTGAGATTTCCTAACAGTTGGTAGCAGAGGATGGTTGGAGACGGCGTGGACTGCAATGTAGAGAATTGATCCCATTGAATAAATGGTTGATGATTCCAACGATAAGGCTTACGCGGTACTCACAGGCCGGCCAATAAAGTAAGGACCTTTTGATCCTATATTTAGATGAATATTATATGTAGATGTGAGTGGCGCGTAAACCCAAGTTGGAATGTGAATTAAATTAATGCAATTGGAATAGTAAATTAAATTTAAGTTGTTTTGAGTTGAAGTGTTTTCTTCCAAGGCTTTGTGGCTTTGTATATTGCGTTGCATTGCGGTGTATTGCAGTGTATTATATTGCATAATATTGGGAAATTGTTGAATGCTGGGTTTAACTTAAAATTAAAGGTCATGACCAGGGGATTCTGAGGATCCCATAGTTGCGTTACTGAGGCGAACGGGGTCGCAACCTGTGTGTGCTCAGTCGCGGACTGGCCCGTCTCAAAAGCCGTTTGGATAATTCCTCCAGGTTATATACCTAAAAAGGGGGAATACTAATATACGTATATTGGATACTTGTAAATTCACAGTGTACTGGTAGGTAAATCGGGCAAGGTGATTGGGTCCAAGACCCAAAAAAACTATAAATTCTTGGTAGGTAAATTGGCGAGGTGTTTGGGTTTAAGACCCAAAAGCCACACAGTGTCTCGGTAGGTAAATCGGTCAAGGTGATTGGGTTCAAGACCCAAAAAAACCATAAATTACAGTTTTGGTAGGTAAATCGGTCAAGGTGATTGGGTTCAACGCCCAAAAGAGCTATAAATTAAAGTAGATTCACAGTCTTGGTAGGCAAATCGGGCAAGGTGATTGGGTTAAACACCCAAAAGAACTATAAATTAAAAGTCTTGGTAGGTAAATCGGGCAAGGTGATTGGGTTAAACACCCAAAAGAACTGTATATTAAAGTAGTTTTAATGAGACACTTGTGGGGGCGAGGGTGAAATTGGTTTGTTTAAAGTTGTTTAAAGTTTGTTTTAAGTTAAAGCACTGTGCGCGCGGGTGTAACTGAAATAGAGTCTAAGTCAAACTCAGCATACAGCAATAAAGCAGCTGCATTTGTGTGACATTGTTTGGCTCGTGGACGCACGAGAGAGGTTGAATTGAGGGTGTGTGTGTGTGTGTGTGAGCTTGTGTGTTCAGTAAGAATGGGGGGTTTGACTGCCGGTAAGGTAAAAAATGAAGTAGTGAGGCGAGTAAAAGAAACGAATCCGGTTGCGAAACGCGAGAAGGTGGCGAAGAAGGTTGAGAACATGTTTAATGAATGGTGTGGTGCGGGGCTGTACCCCATCGATGCTGCCCCGCCGTTGGGCAAGGATGGACGTGATCATTTGTTGTCTGTAATGCAAAAGAAAGTTGATACTGCAGAGGAGGGGGCAAAGGGTGCGCGGGGGTTGAGTAAGGTGGGGGCTAGAAAAAGGGCTACAAAGGCAGAGAATGAGCAGGGGTTGAGAAGACTGATACTGGAACACATGACAATGATAACCGAGGGCAAGTACGTAGAGTCAACTGATGAGAAGCAGGAAGTGAAGCAGGAACCCATTCCTACTCCGACCCCTCCTCCCTACACACCTCCCACTACTAGCTCCCTTCCCATATGCCCAACCGCCCTTCCTAGTGTTAATGTTATACCTGCCCTGTACCCTGTCCTGCGCTCAAGCAAGACCGTAGGATCACAACACAATCTCATGAGTGCAAAATAAGGGTGCCTTTGTCCGGGGGTTACATAGTGGGGAGGGGTCCCGAAATTGATGCCATGAAAAAGACCTTGGTTGAATTGGTACAAAAAGTGGGGCTCTCTGAGTCCGACACTGTTGTGAGACCCAGGAATGGGGGACACAACAACACAATGGGAAGGCGGGAGTGTTATTCGTGTGGCCGACTGGGACATTTCGCAAGAGAATGCCCACAGCGCGAGAAAGGGAGCAGAAGAGGAAGCAGAGGTCCACCCCGGGGTTACCGCCCCGGACCCAACCACCAATGACGCTGCCCAGTCACCAGTCCGTCCCACCCCCGGCAGCCGAGAACTGATATTGAAGTTGTCTGTAAAAGGGTGGGATGTAGGATTTTTGTTGGACACCAGAGCAGGGACATCAGTGCTCGCGAATCAAATGTGGGGAAATTATCTGTGGGACAGGGATTATGCGGGCCACGACACACTGCTGCGCACCAACAGCATCATAATGGGACCAGAAGGGGTGGTGGCTGTAGTAATCCTGAATCCCAGACAAAAGGAAGTGTGGCGAGCAGATAAGTATGCAGACAGCGCACCACACATAACACTATTAATAACTGCTGGTCATGAGGCCAGGCAACTTGGCCCGATGGTGAAACATGCTCTGAAGCATACACAAGACAGCGTGTGGTAAGTACTGGCAAATTGAATGCAAGTGCTTGGATGAAGGCAAATTTGAACATGTGGTTTTAAACAGGTATCATTGCAGAGAACTAACAGATCACCCACAGACGCCAGATCTGCTGGGACAGGTGCCAATGACACTTTGGACGGTATCCAAAGTAGACGTGGGACTGACTGAACATCACGTGGCCCCGATAAGTGTCCAGCCAAACACCACTCCTGTGAATCGACCACAGTACCCCCTAAAGCGTGAGGCGATCGAAGGGAATGCTGACACTATACACGACCTCTTGAAGGTAGGAGTACTGACACCCTCACCCTGGAACACACCCATCCTGCCTGTGTTGAAGCCTGGTAAGAATGAATATATGATGGTGCATGATTTAAGGCTCATTAACCAAGTAACAAGCACTGAGGGGATTGCAGTACCTGACCCTTACAGAATGCTGCAGAACCTCACCCCAGAACATGCGTGGTTTACCGTAGTAGACCTGGCAGATGCATTTTTCAGTATTCCACTATCTGATGAGGTCAAGGAAATCTTTGCTTTCACATTTAGGGGTCAACAATACACCTACAACAGATTGCCCCAGGTATTTTTAATCAGTGTCTCCTAAAAGACCTATCGGCACTGCAGGACGATGCCATCCTGCACGACAACACCTTGCTCTGCAAATACGTTGATGACTTACTCATTGCCTGTGACAGTCATACAGCCTGTTTAAAGGACACATTGGAACTAACCGGTCTTGTTTGAATTGCTGTTATATAATGTTATGTAAATATGCAGTGGTGTAGGGGGGCAGGCGCTTTTTCACATCACTGTATATATTGAAATAATTATATGGTGTACTTATTTGGATCAAAATATTATAATATAGAAGTTTATATATTTTAAGAAGAAGTTAATGTCAATAGTGGTGAACATGTCAGGGCTTGTAATCAAATGATGTGTGCTAAAAGACGTGTGTGTGATGGAGGCTGTGAGAATCTCTAGCGAAAAGCGAGGGCATGCTCGAACAAAGACGGGTGAGGATCTGTTTGTTCCCAGATCTGCCCAGATCAGGGAGATGCCGACGGTAAGGAATTGTTAATGGTCAGTTTCTTATGATCAAGAGAGCTGTCCATTTCAGTCTGTCTGTCAGTGAGCAACTGTTTAAATAACCAGCCTGACTGAACCTGAACTGCTGCCAGTAGTAAGGTCATATGTTGCCCAGACTAAATAAATGTCATTTAGGTTTAAAATAATTAACATATGGTTGAAGGTTAAATAAATAAATCTGTCCATAAAAAATATGAGTTTTAGTTTGTTTGACTTAAATTAATAGGTCATTTATAGTTGAAAAATAGACTTTATTAGTTACAAGCTTTCTTCACACTCTGTTCTTATCTCTGGTTAATACTGTGTGTGTGTGTGTGTTTGTTTTTGATGAGTTCATGAGCAAGTGGGGCAAGTGAGTTAATATTTATTAGCCATGGCAAATAAAATAGTTGAGCTCATTTAAATATAATGTATTAAATGTTAAAAGAAAATAACACTATTTTCCAATTTAAAGATTAGGTTTCCTGTGAAGATTTGACTGAATTAAACTACACTGTTTGACTATGACGGAACTAATATCTGACAGAAAATGGGCCATGAGACTGATAAGATTTTGACAGAAATCGATTTTTGAAATGTTGGTGGCAGCACCAACCCAGACCATATGTACTTTGGCTCTGTTGAAGCATCTGGCAGAGCAAGGTCACAAGGCCTCCAAAACAAAACTTCAACAATGTTGACAAGCGATACCACTCGGAAATGCTGAAATTAATCTGTTAGAACTATTGAATGATTAAAATGAATCAAAGGGGGGATTGTTTAGAAAATATAATTTTACTGTGTATTAGTGATTCATCTTAACCACTTGTGTTTGCATATAACTATGAATGACCTCCTACAGTTATTATGTCTTATTATGATATCTTATGCTGATTATATCAAGTCAAGAATGTATACGTCGACAGAACTGAGACCCATGTCCGCACTATTATCAGAGATTATTGTTTAAAAATGGACCAAGCAATATGATTTTTTTTGCAGCATTGTTGTTTATAAATTGTTTGATAAAGGTTTTATTTTTTCCTCCAGGTCATGCACTGAAGGCAGTCTAATTATCAAATTTTACATTTAAACAGGAGAAATACGAGTTTATTAAACCTATGTTGTGTGATTTGTATAAAAGAATAGAAAATTCAAGTTTGTTTGATGTGTTTAACTTTACAAACCACACAAGTCAATTTGCAGGTTCTAGCGGACAGAACTTACGGTGCAGTTTGATCCAGTAAAAAAGCAACGAGGACTGGACCATAATTACTTCAAGGAAGATCAACAAGATCACTTTAGCTGATAACATACCTCTTACAGATCGCTATACCGCCTTCATTAATTTACTTGTGGGATAATAACATGTCATTTTGATATTTCTTAAAAAAAAAAAAAAAAAGAAAGAAAATGTTGGTTTGTTTTAGAAAGGGGGGAGGCTGAAGGTATATTTTTTAAGTACTAAAGTTTTTGTTTTGATGTACAAGGTACATAGCAACCTTAGCAGTGGCTTTAAACAAAACTGCACATCTAGTAGTGTCACCCATTAGTTGTGAACACTACCCATGGGGTGATTGCCTTTCTTACATCTACATCATTCACACTGTCAAGAGCTAGAAAGGATAGCTGCTCAAACAGTTGGCCATCATTAAAGGTAAAAGTAACTCCACTAAGGGGGACATGGAGTTGCAGCGGCCGATCAGGGGCAAGTTGGCAAGGATGTACCATAACACTAGGTTGATCTGGGTAGGAGTGTGGCCACTGGTACTGATGACCATGAGAACATGTCAGGTAAGGGAGAAGACAAAGCAGGACCAAACAGGACGGGTCCAGCCAATGAAAGTGGGTGACTGTGTAAGACTCAAGATGGACAAGAGGAAGTGGAGTGAGCCAAGGTGGACCGGACAGTGGGAAATGACAGAAGTGACAAGCCATGCAGTCAAGGTAAAAGGTAAGAAAGGTAATCCTTGGTACCACATTTCCATTGTGTTGCAGCAAATGCCCTGTGACGGAAGACTGACGGAAGAAAGTTGGCGGGAAAAGCAAGAAGCATGTGGTGAAAGGGGGAGGCAGATACATAGCCCACTGCATCGGTGCAGACCTAGTCCTGGATACAGAGGTGGCCAAACAGATAAGGGAGGAAGTAGGTGTGTGCGGACTGACCACCACCGAGGTAGGTGAATGCCCCATACACAAAGGGGGAGATTAAAAACTCTGTCGCCACTCTGGAAACTCCAATGTGGTCCGGGTAGTTTAAAGTGGGGGGTGGTAAGGTCAATTGTGAAAATGTGAATTAACCGCTAGATAGACATATACAACCGGGCGCTAAGGCGCCTAGGGTGCCAAACAGGGACGAAAACCCAGCTGGTAATAGGGGCAATCGTTCAAACAATTGTGGGAATGATAGTAAGGACTCACCCACTTATATAGACTCGATTGGAGTGCCTAGGGGGGTGCCAGACGAGTACAAATGGGCAAACCAGGTGGCAGCAGGCTTTGAAAACATTCCAGTAATATCGTCCCTTTTTCCAGGGAAAAAAATGTGGACAGACAAAATGTGGACAAAAATGTGGACAGAATAAATTTCATACATTACAATGTACTTCGGCTTACTAATCTTACTAGAGATGCCATTGAGGGATTAAGTGAACAATTGCATGTGACATCAATCGTGGCCATACAGAACAGGAAAGCTTTAGACATGCTCCTGGCAGAAAAAGGGGGTGTTTGCGTAATGATCGGTGAAGTGTGCCTAATAACACAGCACCCGATGGGTCAGTAACCAGGGCCCTCCATGGGTTGCGTAAACTATCACAGGAAATGCATGAGGCCTCAGGCATAGATAATCCCTTAGAATTATGGATAAATAACATGTTTGGCAAATGGAAGGATTTAATCATGTCACTTGTTATGTCTGTTGCTGTGTTTATTGCTATACTGGTAACCTGTGGGTGCTGCTGCATACCATGTCTGAGAGCTCTGTTAACTAGATTGATTGTGACTGCCATTGGGGAACGATCGGAAAAGTCTCCAGACTACAGCATGCCGCTGCGGACGGCTGAATCGGACTCTGGAGATGAGGAATCAGATGAAGAAAGAACTAGCTACACTTAATTAATGCCCAAGATCATCTCTTTTTCCATCTAGGACTTCTGTACTTGATTTTTCTTTCTCTCTCTCTCTCTCTCTCTCTCTCTCTCTCTCTCTCTCTCTCTCTCAATCATTCCCTCTATGGTATTAGACCAGTAGAGAAGCTAGTACACTGCACGCACACGCTTTAGCATAGAATTAAATGAACATATAGGGCATTAGGAAGTTATCAGCCGCAACCGGAGACCTGGGGGAATGGAGAGAAGGCTGGCCACCTAGTGATGGACGGAGGCAACAACACTGCAGGCGTGGAGCACCTGAGTGGCGGACGCCCATTACAGTGACAGAAGCGGGACCTCCCACAACCCCAGGACCCTGGAAGCCGCACGTTATTAGAAGTTTCAAAAATCTGAGTGTTTTACTTTGAAGAATCATGTACTGATCATAGGGCTCACACGCACGGCATACTGACATAGTAAATCTCTGCTGAATAAATGTAAGCGCTGGAATCTGACTATCTCACAGCATCCGGGGAATGGAACAAATTAGTGGCCGCGAGGAGGTCGCGCCCAAGGGGGGAATTGAAGGAAATACAAACAGACCATCAGTTCAAAGTTCAGTAAATGTGGCTGCGTGGCGACTGGGGAGGTGGGCGAGGATTGAATGGACGAATGACAGTTGAAGGCAGGGTGTCAGCCTGACCTTAAACCAACATACTCCCCTAAAATGTGCACGTTCAGCACGTCCATTCCAGGAACTGAGACATCAGACCTGGTAAATGAGGCTCATAGACGCCTAATTGTCAACAACCCCCCTAGACGAAAGGACAGCGTGATCACCTTTAAGGTGCCCTCGACCTAGCTGAAAACACCAGACATAGGGGTGGGTTTATAGGATAAATAGGGGTAGAAACTGGACTTCTGGACTCTGGCTGGGGAGAGATTTCGCTGCTTTGCGGGAGTCAGAGTCGACCGCGGTCTTGGGCTTGTTTTGGAAGAACACACTTTTATCTTTGTTTGTCTTAAATAAACCGCTTGATTCGAGCATCTACTAAAGTCTGCCTTGTGGTCTATTGTCTCCTCCGGAAAAAGGTTCATCGTGGAAATTGAGATTTCCTAACACAACCACAAACATAAATATATTTCACTGGAATTTAATGTGAAAGACCAACACAAAGTGGTATACAATTGTGAAGTGGAAGGAAAATTATACATGAATCAACATTTTTTTTACAAATAAAAAACTGAAAAGTGCGACGTGCAAAAGTATTCAGCCCCCTTTTCCCTGAGTGCAACCAATTGCATTCAGAAGTTGCCTGATGAGTGCTAATGACTCAAAAGGGTCCTCCTGTGTGTAATCTAATCTCAGTACAAATACAGCTGCTCCGTGACGGCCTCAGATGTTGGTTAAGAGAATATTGGGGAGCAAACAGCATCATGAAGTCCAAAGAACACACCAGACAGGTTAGGAATATGGTTTTGGAGAAGTTTAAAGCAGGCTTAGGTTATAAAAAGATTTCCAAAGCTTTGAACATCTCACGGAGCACTGTTCAATCCATCATCCGGAAATGGAAAGAGTATGGCACCACAGTAAACCTGCCAAGACAAGGCCGTCCACCTAAACTTACAGGCCGAACAAGGAGATCACTGATCAGAGAGGCAGCCAAGAGGCCCATGGTGACTCTGGATGAAATGCAGAGAGCCACAGCTCAGGTGGGGGAAACTGTCCACAGGACAACAATTAGTCGTGCACTACACAAATGTGGTCTTTATGGAAGAGTGGCAAGGAGAAAGCCATTGTTAAAAGAAAACCATAAGAAGTCCCGTTTGCAGTTTGCCAGAAGCCATGTTGAGGACACAGCAAACATGTGGAAGAAGGTGCTTTGGTCAGACGAGACCAAAATTGAACTTTTTGGCCACAATGCAAAACGCTATGTGTGGCGGAGAAATAACACTGCACATCACTCTGAAAACACCATCCCCACTGTCAAATATGGTGGTGGCAGCATCATGCTCTGGGGGTGCTTCTCTTCAGCAGGGACCGGGAAGTTGGTCAAAGTTGATGGGAAGATGGATGGAGCCAAATACAGGGCAATCTTGGAAGAAAACCTGTTGGAGTCAGCAAAAGATTTGAGACTGGGGCGGAGGTTCACCTTCCAGCAGGACAACGACCCTAAACATAAAGCCAGAGCTACAATGGAGTGGTTTAAAAAAATAAATATTCATGTGTTAGAATGGCCCAGTCAAAGTCCAGACCCAAGCCCAATTGAGAATTTGTGGCAAGATCTCAAAACTGCTGTTCACAAACGCTCTCCATCCAATCTGACTGAGCTTGAGCTGTTTTGCAAGGAGGAATGGGCAAGAATTTCAGTCACTAGATGTGCAAAGCTGGTGGAGACATACCCTAAAAGACTTGCAGCTGTAATTGCAGCAAAAGGTGGCTCCACAAAGTATTGACTCAGGGGGGCTGAATACTTTTGCACGTCGCACTTTTCAGTTTTTTATTTGTAAAAAAAATGTTGATTCATGTATAATTTTCCTTCCACTTCACAATTGTATACCACTTTGTGTTGGTCTTTCACATTAAATTCCAGTGAAATATATTTATGTTTGTGGTTGTAATGTGACAAAATATGGAAAAGTTCAAGGGGTATGAATACTTTTGCAACCCACTGTATCTCAAATATCTCATCACATCTCATTATCTTTTACTTATTTATGTCTTAGAGTCATTGGGGTTGTGACCTTAGAAGTGGATTAAGTGGAAGATTATGGATGGATAGAAAATAATGAAGTGCCTCACGGTGGCATAAAGTTTAGCACACCCCCCCTCTCAGTGTTGAGGATTCAGGTTCGAATCCTGATCTGGGTGGAGTTTCCACACTCTCCCCATGGAGTGTGGGCTTTCTCCAGGTTCCTCTCACAATCCAAAAACATGAATTGATGGTAATTGGATGTTAGGATTGGAAGAAATTTGCCAGTCTTGTTTCTGTATGTGAAATACTTGTGCAAAATTTTATCAGTCAAAATTACACATCCCTCTAACAACTTGTCTCATTCATATAATTGTCACCACTCAACTTCCTTTTTACTATAAATAATTGTGTTATGTCACACAAACAAGGCAAGAAAAGTGTTCCTTTGTATCTTTGTATTTTTCCTGTTGTCACTAGAATATAACACATTGACTTAGGAATTTGACTTAGCCATAAAAAGCTTAAGAGTGTGATTGGTATATGGCTTTTGTATGGATCCTTAAAAGGTTTAGTGCTACATAAGATTTGACTCGAGTGTGACTTCTATATCATATATTAAAGTTTAAATTTAGCTTTTTAGGCAAAGAGATTCCCTGTTGAATTGCCAATTTATTCAAGAGGTGACAGTGAAGGTAATTTACACTGTTGCTTTCAACATAACCAGCATTGGGCAAGCTATATGTAAAATGCTAAGCTATTAGTTACTCAACAATTAATTCACAAATATCTCAAAAGTAGCTTAACTACTCAGAAGCTACCAACCTAATGCCAGAACAGTGCATATGACAGATACAGATACACTGATTAAAACATTTATTAGAAGACAGAACAAGTCAGGCATTTGTGTAGGAAGTAACTTTGAATTACCTCTTGTACATCGTAGATCTGCGCGTCGGCACCCCTAGAGTCACGGTAATACCCATATTTTATCCTAATCGTTGTTAAATTGAATAGTCTGTTTGGGCGTTCTTGTTGCTAGATATTAAAACTACTGTCGGTTAGTTAGGATATAACTGTATATAGAATAACTGGTTTCAGTTCTAGTTTCAGTCTATTGGCTATTTGCACCTTGCGTTCAACGTGGGATTGTTCCGGAGGGGGCGTGACCTAGTTTCATCCGGGCTATCTAAGAATCGTAGATACGCTGAAGTGACAGCGGAAGCGACAGCCTCTCATGTGAAGACCTATTCGTGTAAAGACCTGCGAGTCTACCTGCGCGAGTCCACCAAGCAAGGACAACGACAAGGCAACTAAGGACATCTCTAAGTAGTCAATCCATTTTCTTACCCATTCATACCTTTCTCTTCAGCATGTGTTTTCAGTTCATCCCTGTCATTTCCTCCTCACACAGACACTCCTTTCCTCAGAGGAGAAGGCGCACTCTTGCACACCTGCGAACTCTGCAGCAGGTGAATACAAGCGAGCCCTTCACCTTCTTTGCAGGACTATGGAATTGTCAGTCAGCCACCAAGAAATTTGATATCATTCCTGCTTTTGCGGCTCATGCTGGTCTTCAGGTTTTAGCCCTCACTGAGACGTGGATTCGTCCTGAGAATTCCGCGACACCACCTGCCCTTTCAACGAATTTCCACTTCTCTCACTCTCCTCGTATTGGCAAAAGAGGAGGTGGCACAGGTTTGCTTATTACCCACAAATGGAAATTCTCTACTCTTACACTTTTATCAAACACTGTCTCATTCGAATTCCAAGCACTGACAATCACTGAACCGGTTAAATGTCATTTTCTTGTCATCTATCGTCCCCCAGGTCAACTAGATAACTTCGTTGAGGAATTCGATATGTTATTATCATCTCTCCCAGATGATGGTTGTCCTCTTGTTGTCCTCGGCGATTTCAACATTCAGTTAGACCGACCGTACGCTGCTGAGTTTCTTGATCTCATGTCCAGCCTGGACCTCCATCTACTCTGCACCTCAGCTACCCACCGGGCTGGCAACCAGCTTGACCTCATCGTGAAGCGCTCATGTCTCTCTTCGGACATACACTTCACTCCACTTCATGAATCAGACCACTTCTTCATACAGTTCTCTGTCTCTCTTCCAACTTCTCCCGTGATCATCAGTAAAACATCTCAGGTACGTCACAATCTTAGCGCTCTCTCAAACACACTCTTTGCAGATGCCCTTCCTAGCATCAGTAACTTCTTAATCCTTGACACCAACACTGCATCAAGCACATTCTGCTCCACCTTGGCTTCATGTCTTGATCAGGTCTGTCCAAAATCCACCAGGAAAACACAGTTCTCCGTCCAGTCCCTGGCTCACGGAGACGCTTCGGAGGCAACGTACTTCTCTTCGTTCCGCCGAAAGAAAATGGCGTAAGTCTGGTCTGTCTCCAGATTTAGAAACATACCAGTCCTCACTTGCCACTTTCTCCAAGGATGTAACTTCTGCTAAATCCTTGTTCTTCCAGTCCAAGGTAACATACATCTTAGATGCCCGCACCTTATTCAGTACTTTCAACTCACTACTAACTCCTCCCTCTCCCCCTCCTAACACTTCTCTGTCAGCTGATGTCTTTGCAACTTTTTTCACAGAAAAGATTGAGGGCATCAGCAAACTCTTTCATACTCACCATTTCCACAACACTACATCTCACACATCCAGCCATCCAACCCTCTCCTCCTTCTCCCCTGTCACAGAATCTGACATCTGCGAAATTCTTCTTGCCAGTAACCCAACTACTTGCCCCCTTGATTCCATCCCATCCCACCTTCTTCAATCCATCGCCTCCTCCATCACACCAGCTCTCACACACATCATTAACTCCTCTCTCACGTCTGGGACTTTTCCAAATTGTTTCAAACAGGCCATAGTCAAACCCCTACTCAAAAAACCTACGCTCAACCCAAATTTGGTCGAGAGCTACAGACCTATTTCTCTTTTACCTTTCCTGTCTAAAACACTTGAACGGGTGGTATCCACACAGGTCTCCAAATTTCTTAATCAGAATAATCTCCTTGATCCCAATCAATCCGGTTTTAGATGTGGTCACTCCACAGAGACAGCATTGCTCTCTGTAATTGACTCACTTAAATCTGCAATCTCAATCCTCGGTCCTCATTTTGTTAGACCTTTCTGCATCTTTTGATACAGTAAATCATCAGATTCTACTGTCCACTCTAGCTGAATTAGGCTTTTCTTGTACGACACTTGAGTGGTTTCGATCCTATCTCACAGGAAGGACCTTCAAAGTGTCATGGAATGGGGAGATCTGTAACTCTCACCAAGTACACACTGGTGTGCCTCAGAGCTCTGTACTTGGTCCTCTCCTCTTCTCATTTTACATGACATCACTGAGCACAGTCATCCAGGCGCATGGTTTCTCTTACCACTGCTATGCTGATGACACTCAACTTCATCTGTCTTTTGCCCCTGATGACACCACCATCGCAAATCGGGTATCTGCCTGCCTCACCGACATATCTGTTTGGATGAAGGCCCGTCATCTCAAATTAAACTTAGAAAAAACAGAGCTTCTCATTATCCCAGCTAAACCCTCAATCCATCACAATCTGACCTTCCAAATTGATGGCTCCACAATCTCCCTAACCGATTCGGTCCAGAACCTTGGTTTCACAATAGACTCCCATCTTAAACTCTCTGATCATGTTATCAAAACCGCCCGTTCTTGTAGATTCCTTCTTTACAACACAAGGAAGATCAGACCCTTTTTGACTGAACATGCTACCCAACTGCTTGTTCAAGCCCTAGTCCTATCCCGGCTTGATTATTGTAATGCGCTACTTGCCAGTATCCCAGCTTCCACAATCAGACCTCTTCAACTAATTCAAAACTCTGCAGCCCGACTCGTGTTTAACCAGCCCGAGCGAACTCATGTCATTCCATTACTCACTTCCCTCCATTGGCTTCCTGTAGCTGCTCGCATTCATTACAAATCACTGACTCTGGCATACAGGACCTTTTCTGGATCTTCCCCCTCCTACCTTCACTCTATCTTTTCAAAATATACTCAGATTCGTTCACTTCGCTCCAGTGATGATTGCCGCCTGGTGATTCCACCTCACCGAGGAGCTAATTCTCACTCTGTGGCGTTCACCACTGCAAAATGGTGGAACGATCTTCCCAACTCTGTCCGTAAGGCAGAATCACTAAACAGTTTTAAGAAACTACTTAAGATGTACCTCTTTAACAAATACCTGTTGTAGGGGGAAAAAAAGGGGGGGGGGCGTAGTATCGAATAACAATCAGGTCTGCTAAATGACTAAATGTAAGATGGAGAGTCTGTATTCTCAGTTTGCAGAATGTCAAGCTACAAAACTAAAGTATAAACATTTACTACAGAATGTTGAACATGAGAACATGAACATGAGAACACAGCTGTTTTCAAACTTTTTTTACAACCTTAGACAGTGTAGCTCCATTTAAACTAAAAAGAGTTCAAGATAAAAAGACTTGTTCCATGGTACAATGATCAAAAACGCTCCCTAAAACAAACCATGGAACGTAAATGAAGACAAACTAGATTAGAGTGTATGAACATGCACTTAATGCAGCTAAAACTAAATATTTTTCTGAATTAATAAAGAGCAAGAACAACCAAAGATTTTTCTTTAGCACCATTGCCAAACTAACTCAGAGTGCTACTGAATCAGAGTCACAGATTCACGCACATAAAACATAAAACTCAAATCATGTAATGCATTGTGTAGCGTGATCAATCAACAGTCACCAGTTACTTAAAAATCTAGTGTTACAGAAATTGTAGTACAAGAGTTATATACCTTTAAAAAATATAGTACAAGAGTTTAATACCTTTAACCCCATATTATAAAAAAGAGCTTGTCTTGAAACAAATGTGTGCTTTATTACCTCAAGATTAGATTATTGTAATTAAATTCTGACAGTGTTGTAATAAAGCTTTACATAAATTACAACTTGTTCAAAATGCTGCAGCTAGGGTTTTAACTAGAACCAGAAAGTCTGATCATATCAGTCCTGTGTTATCAAACTTTGTTTCGTATTGAGTACAAAATTGTTTTGATGACATAAAATTCTACATAATCAGGCTCCACAGTAGCTCACTGAGCTGATTCAACTGTATAAGCCAACACTGAAATGATGCTGTTCCTGGGAGACCTCTCAACTAACTAGTCAGATATGCCGGAGTCAAATGTTGCACTGTGTCAATCTCTGGTTATTACTTAAATGCTGTATTTTATTAGCTCTAACTGCATCTTCCTGTATGCCGCGTGAGTGGCAGCACGTCTCAGCAGCTCCTGCTCATGACTGAGCATTTTTCACTTTAGTGCTACCTGATCCGTCGTTAACACCCAGGATTAGTTACTGGCTCTTCGGAACACAGCAGTGCTACCTGATGCGAGCCGACATCCCCACAAGCTGAGGAGGAAGAGACGCGGAGATCTACGTCGCGCCAGGAGAAGACGCTATAAACCTGTTCTCCCCTCCATCATAATGGGAAACGTAAGATCTCTTTCCAATAAGATGGATGAGCTAACGGCACTAACCAGGCATGACAGAGACTATCGCGAGTGTAGCATCAAGCTGTTTATGGAGACGTGGCTTACGCCACTAACACCAGACACAGTAATCTCTAGGGACGGCTTTAAACTCATACGGGCAGACAGAACGACAGAGAGCGGCAAGAGAAAGGGAGGAGGACTGGCAGTGTTTGTGAATAATAGATGGTGTAATTCTGATACATTTACATTTGGTCATTTAGCAGACGCTTTTATCCAAAGCGACTTACAAGGTGAGCACAGGGTTAATCACAAAATACCTGGAGCAATGAGGGTTAAGGGTCTTGCTCAAGGACACACATTGGTAACTTCAGTGGACCTGGGATTTGAACCCCAACCTTCGGATTGATAGCCCAATGCCCTACCCCCACTTAGCTACCACACCCACATCACTATTAAAGTAAAAACCTGCTGCAGGGATGTTGAACTGTTAGCCGTTAGCATGCGACCACACTACCTCCCGAGGGAATTCTCGCACACTATCGCGATAGCTGTGTATGTGCCTCCCTCTGCTGGCACTGCAGCTGCTGTGACGTCATCCATTCGGTGGTGAGCACGCTACAGTCCAAACATCCACAAGCTCTTCTTCTGATCTCCGGGGATTTTAACCACACTTCTCTGTCTTCTACTCTGCCTACCTAAACACAGTATGTCACCTGTCCCACCAGAGATGACCGAGTATTGGACTTGTTTTATGCCAACACTAAGAAGGCATATAACTCTGCACCCCTCCCTCCTCTGGGCAAGTTGGATCACAACATGGTTCATCTCCAACCTATGTATAAACCTCTTGTACACAGAGAACCTGCAGTCACCCGCACAGTGAAGAAATGGTCAATCGAAACAGTCTTTCAGCGCCTCCTCTGTTTCTTCAATGTGGGAATTACTGTGTGATCATCACGGGGAGGATATGGACAATCTCACACACTGCATCACGGACTACACGGACCAAAACAGTTCAGTGTTTCTCCAATAACAAACTATGGATCAACCCTGAGATAAAATCTCTCCTAAAAGATGAGAGCTTTTAAATCAGGAAACAGGGAGGAGCTGAAAACTGTACAGAAGGAGCTAAGAAGGAAGATCCATGAGGGAAAAGCCAAGTACAGGAGAAGAATTGAAGACCAGCTGCAGCAGAACAAAGTCAGCGGGATCTGGAAAGGCCTCAAAGCCATCTCCGGCCACAAGAAACCAGACTCCCAGGTGGTGTGGGAACAGAAATGGGTGAACGACTTAAAGCTGTTTTTCAATAGGTTTGATCACTCCCCTCCAACGACCCTGACACCTCTACTTCAGTCATTGTCTTCAACGACTCAAGTGTACGACCTGGCCATCACCCTCACGGACATCCCCATTAGCACATCATCCAGTTCACAGCCACCGCACACTGCTCCCAGAAACAGCATACAGACACCTGGAACATCTGATCACTTTCCACCCCCATGCACCAATTTGACCCTTTCAACCATCCAGGTGAGAAATGAGCTCAGGAAGATGAAACCAAGAAAGACTGCAGGTCCTGATGGCATTAGCTCCAGGCTTCATATATTCATATATTCATATATTCAACATATGAATATATGTTCAACATTCCACAGCTGTGGAAAACCTTGTGCGTGGTACTGGTACCTAAGACTCCACATCCGAAGGACCTAAACAGCTAAAGGCCAGTGGCACTGACGTCCCATCTGATGAAGACACTGGAGAGGCTGGTGCTTGTTCATCTCCACCCACTGGTGTGTTCATCGATGGACCCGCTTCAGTTTGCCTACCGGGCTGGTGTTGGTGTGGATGATGCAGTCATCTACCTTCTCCTCAGAGCTCTGTGTTTGTTCTTCGATTTCTCCAGTGCCTTTAACACCATCCAACCTGGACTTCTGAGGGGCAAGCTGAATTTTATCGGAGTGGACGATCACATGACAAACTGGATTATGGACTACCTAACACATCGACCACAATATGTGAGGGCATGGGACTACTGTGTGTCTGACTTAGTGGTCTGCAGTACTGGGCCCCACAGGGAACTGTCTTGGCGCTGTTCCTCTTCACCCTGTACACGGCAGACTTTAAGTACAGCTCACTGAACTGTCACTTACAGAAGTTCTCTGATGACTCTGCTGTTGTCGGTCTCATCACTGATGATGACGACCGGGAATACAGAAAGGTGGACTTCGTGGACTGGTGCCTATGTAACCGCCTCCAGATCAACACCGCGGAAACTAAGGAGCTGGTGGTGGATTTTTGTAGGCACGGTCGCCCTCTCCCAAAACTGGACTGGTCAGACAACACCAGTGAACTTTACAAAAAAGGACAGAGCAGGCTGTATCTGCTAAGGAGACCAAGGTCGTTTGGGGTGCAGGGGCCACTCCTCAGGACCTTTTTTGACACAGTGGTGGCATCAGCCATTTTTTTATGGAGTGGTGTGCTGGGGCAGCAGCATCACGAATGCAGACAGGAACAGACTGGACAAACTCATTAGGAAGGCCAGATCTGTCCTGGGGGAACGCTTAGACCCGGTGCAGGTGGCGGGAGACAAGATGCAAGGATGCTAAACAAGCTAGCAACTCTTATGGACAATGAATCCCACCCCATATTTGAGACTCTAGCAGCACTGGGCAGCACCTTCAGTAACAGTCATCCCAAGCGTGTCAGGGAGCGTTACCATAGGTCCTTTATTCCTGCTGCAGTTAGACTGCACAATCAGCACTGTTCCCAGTAATCACTCCAAACCAAACTTATATTAACAATATTTGATTCATTATATTAAACAATATTTGATTAATTTTATTCCTGTAGGACTATAAATAACTGAAAATTAGAAAACTAGATTTTTATCTTGTATATATAGATTTCTAACTCTATTTAAAATTTTTCCTAGTTTTTTGTTTAATTCTATTCTAATGACTGGATACCTTTTCACCCTCCTCTGTATCTGCTGCTGAGCATGTGAATTTCCCCATTGTGGGACAAATAAAGGTTAATCTTATCTTATGTTATCTTATCTTATCTCTTTTCTTGCTTGTTTCTTTTGAGGTGTTGCTAATTTCTTGGGGGTGTTGTCAACTCTTTATCAATCGCTCTGCTGAAGCACTGGGGCTACAACAATAACTGAATGAAACCTGCATTTATAACTGAATAGGTATTACTTAAATGCTGTGTTTTATTAGCTCTAACTGCTTTTATTGCTTGTTTCTTTTGAGGTGTTGCTAATTTCCTGGAGGTGTCGTCAGCTCTTTATCCATGACTCTGCTGAAGCACTGGGGTTACGACAATAACTGAATGAAACATGGATTTTTTAAAAGTCCTTTTAAGTTCTCAATGGACTTAAATAGTTTTCCAATTGTTAAATACAGACACCTGATTACAACACAATCTGTACATGGCTGTCCTACACTGTTGATGCTGCCCGGCCGCTCAAGTAGGCTCAGGGAGGCCTGGCCGCTCAAGGAGTCCCCCACTGAGTCTTGGTCCTTTAAAAGTTTCTTCCTTAAAATAACACAACAGAGAGTTTTTTTTTTTCTTGCCACTGTCTCTTTGGCTTGTTGCAAAGGCTTATAAAACTGTAAAGCTGCTTTGTGACGATGTGCTATTGTAAGAAGCGCTATATAAATAAATTACTTGAACATTTGTCTTTTTTGTATTAATACAATTATTTTGGTGCACTTGTTTTCTGGGAAAGAGTGTTTTCTTTAAGACAAACTGAAAAGAGTGCAGGGAACCCCCTTATATATTCATTTTGTGTTCACTTCTTTAAAGAGGATAGTTACAACCTTCTTCAACAACACACTTTTTTGCATCCATTACTCAATCAGCCAGCTATTTTCATGCAAGACAATGCCCTCTGTCACATAGCAAAACAGGTAAAGCAGAACTTGAAACTGAACATAATGAACAAAATGCCAGCCAGCATCCTGAACTAAACACAATAAAAAAACTCTGGAAAATCATTGGTGACCAAGTTATGGCCAAGAAACCCACAGCAGTCACAAAACTGTGCAGGAAACTGGAAGAAGAGTGGCCCAAAATAACACCAGAACAGTGTGAGAGACTAGTAGTGTCCTGTGACCACAAATGTGCTGAAGTCATTCAAAGCAATGGCCTGTACACTTCCTACTGAATACTGACTATGGTAACTTTTATAAAGTTTAGTTGCAATCTTTCTCTGTGCATTGTTGAAGTTAAAATTGAAGTCATTGCTGTTTTCTAATTATGATCATGTTTTTGCTAAATAAAGGATTTATGTTGAACTAATTTGGTTATTTTGAATAACACTGTTCTAGTAGCATGATGTACTCCATGATGAATGTAGATTACTTTATCTCAAGTGTTCACATTTTTTTCCAATTTTGATCTCCAGTGTATATATATAATATCATTGAAAATAAAAACAAATATGTATATGCTAAACTAATTTAAAAAACTACATGTAAGCTTAAAAAGAAAAAAAAACCTAATTGACCAGGGACGATGGATAAACTCTTAGACAGGCTACTATCGCCAATTGGATAGACTAGTTTCCCACTTGCAGGTCAGCATGAGTTAACATTCATTACACAATTTTATTCCCTCGTTTTCACTCACTACTAACACATGTTTTATCATTTATCATTTATCAGTAGGGAAATGAATAAGTCACCTGAATGTGGGTTCTTTGGTTTGTGTTAAATGTCTTAGATGTTGAAAAAAGTTTGGTTTTGGGATTGCAAAGCACACTTTTAAACACATATTTATGGTCTTTGAATAAAGCGACAAAGCCGCTAAGTTGGTAACAGTGATTTTTGTGATAAGACCCATTTTTCTTACCGTAACCTATTTTTGGAATCTTATATGATTTGCCAATTTGCAAAATCGTTCTGTAACTCAACTTGTTATCTGCACACAATTTTTTCATATGTTCCAAGTGAAATTTTTTTTTTACTTGCTATGGCAACAACCACTTTCAACATTCCAAATTTGTTGGGAACATCTATTATACTCTGTAGACAGTAGAAATCTAGAAATAGAGTTTTTGTTGATTTCATATATTTCTGGTATTTTTTACTCTCCCTGCCATGTGTGCTGTCACAGGAGCCGTAGCGCTGAATGAACCCAGCAGGCGCGAGTAAGTGAGTCAAATTTATTGAGTTGATTCCGAGCAAAATCCATGAACATAAGCATGGGAAATGCCGGAAAGTCTAAGGCGGGAGTGCACGCCGAAGAGACTATGGCGGCTTGGACACACAAGAGACTAAAGAGTGCACGACCGCTGGAGAGACCGGAGGGGGCGCAACCGCTGGAAAGACCTAAGGGGTCCGGCACGGAGGGCAACTGGTCCGGAGCGGAGGGCAACTTGTCCGGCTCAGAAGGCAACTGGAACAGAGCGGAGCTGGTTCAGAGCGGAGGGCAGCTGGTTTGAAGCAGAGGGCTGCACGTCAGCTAGATCCTTCAGCTCAGCGCTCAGGAGCCCCCCTCAATCGCCTCCTGCACACAAAACACAGCTGCCAGAATCCCAGCACAAAGGACTGACAAGACACACACAACACTGGAACATCCGTGAAACAAACAGGAGGAGAATGACACTGGGGACCACCACTAAAAGAAGCACACATCTTAGACGCCCCAAAGACACCAGACAACCCACAGATCGCAGACGGCTCACTCTCCCCAGATACATGCATAACACAGGGACAAAAGGCGGCGTGGATCACGCAGAGGCGACCCCCTCCTTGATTAAGCTGAGAGGACCTAAAGCTGAATCTTGCCTCTGCACCAGCGCCGGCTCCTGTGACGCCTCTGCCTCCTGGGGTGCCAGTTGATGAGGTTGATTGACAGCGTTGGGATACAGTGCAAAGACTTCACCACTAAATGTAGGGGGCAGGCGTAGGGTGAGATGTAAAAAAAACAAGGGGGCTTCTCAGACATGGGGCTAACACGAGGAGTGGGTTTGGACGGCCTCTGGCAGCGGGAATTAGGCCACAGGTCGGGGGAATTTAAGAGAATGTGGGGCAGAAGAACGTGTCCTGTCAGGAAGCAATCGAATGATTCATTAACGGAGTCAACCGTGGTGGTGGGATGAGTCGAGACACACCTCAGAGCCGTCTGATTCCACCTCCTGCCGAGAAACGATCTCCTTGTCCCACGACCACGGTTTTGACATGATTAAAAAAAAAAGGTGAAATAGCCCAGCACCTCAACGCGCAGCGGAACTGACTTGCCGAATCTAGCTTGACATGGCTCAGAAACTGGGTGGACGTGGGGAGTAAGTGGCCGAACAAACAAAAAAGGAAGGAGGCGTGACTGGAACATATGAAAACACATAAAATGCACAGAAAACATGCAATATGAACAGAAAACCTGCAAAATGTACACTGTAAAAAATGTCCGTAGATTTTACGGTGAAAAGTTGTCAAACCACTACAGTAAAAGACTGTAAACTGAAAAATGGTTAAACACTGTATTTCTAACAAAATAAGTCCAAAATAAATACATTTATCAACAAAAACACTTGTTTTTACATATCTTTTTTGTAAAAAATACAGGTAAACTCTTTGTCTTTATTACAACAATATTCTTTAATTGTTATATGACAGCCAGCACTGTAATTTTTGCTTTTATTTTTTGTTAAAATACATAATTAATGCCATCAGCAGCGATTAAAAAAATACATAAAAATAAATAAATAAATAAATAAAAATACCATCTCATTATCTTTAACATAATTCTATAGGGATTGAAGTTCATAGTGGGAGTGGGGGGGGGATCACATAATTTTCACTACATCACTGTTTTAAGATTAAAATTGTAGATTGGTTGAAAAAATTTTAACGTTTTAACAGTAAAATGTCCTGTGTAACGATCGTTACTGACGAGGATGAAAAGAAGGTATATTAGTTAAAATATGCTAAATGGAGCAAGTGTGCAGTCGACGCTTAAGAGGTTAATAAAACAAACACACACACACACACACACAGGTGAAGTGAGCACATGTGCCTGGAGTGGTGAGCAGCCTTGTATACGGGGCCCGAGAAGCAAGCAATTGGGGTTAGGTGCCTTGCTCAAGGGCACTTCAGCCATACTTGGGGTGCGTGTTCGCGCTGCATATTGGGAAATTTGTAAACCATGTGATGGTCGCCACAATATTAAATAATTATTCACAATTATGTAACTGTCTGCAGTTTGTTTGTCTTTGATGATTTACCATGCAAATAGTAAAGTATGGTTTTAAAGTAGTTTATTATTGTGTGTGCGGGTTGTTGACAAAAGCGCGCTCAGTTTAAATATTAACGGTTCTTTTGCGCGCCGTAAAATCAGAGCATTCAGTTCCCGACTTTCTGCCTGGATTAGTACAATGGACATTTACTCTTTCTATATTTGGACTTGGTCTCAACGTTATCAAACGTGTTCACTTGGCACCGTGAAGTAAAGTCGATTTCACAAGGTAAACATTTCAATTACTTGTACCAAATCTGTCTGACCATGTACTCATGTTATCTTTGTGGAGAATCTGTTGAGTCTCTCAAAGCTTACGTTGTACATTGCAAACTGCATCGCAATGAGCCACATTGTATTTTCAAGTGTGTTGGGACTGACTGTAAGCAGGTGTTTTCTCGATATGCGGCATTGAAGTCTCACTTTTATCGCCACCATTAGGAACGTCAGCAGTCGCACATGCTACAACTCCAGCATCATTGAAATGCACAGTGTCAGATTGTAATCGCGAATGTGATGATGTCAAGGAGTTGGTTTCTCACCTAAAAGTGCACATACATGAAGGGCATTCAGTGAACTGCCCAGTCAAAGAATGTAAAGCAGTGTTTACAGTAAAATCTTCATTCACTTCTCATATGTCCAGAAAACACAGACAGTGTTCTGTAAATGCGATGGAAGGAATTAATTTAGAATTTCCTTCTACAAATGAACATAACTAATGCATTGCAAGAAACTCCCATGGATTCACATGCTGAAGACACTGCTGGGGACATGACTAATTTCAAACATTTGTGTCTCAAAAATGTGTGCATGTGTTACATTAAATTACAAGGACAGCATTTTGTTCCAGGATCAACTATTCAGAACATCGTAGATGAGATTCAAAATATGCATGAGCTAGGACAGACTTACATTTTAAATAGATTAAACTTGCTTTTAAAAGATTTGCCAGTCTCAAGTAAAGATATTGTAAAAATCTGTGATACAGTAAAGGAATCTGACTTGTTTTCAACTTGCCACACAGGATCTACAGTATGCAATCTGCATACTCTAGAACTCAGTGCTTTAAAAAAGTGTTTAAATATGTTGAACCAAAAAAGTTGTTTTTAGGTAGAGATGAGAACAGAACAGAACAATTTACATATTATGTTCCTGTTTTAAACACACTTAAAAGTATGCTAGATTCAAAATTCTGGCAGGGGTTAATAAAGGAAGATCAGAACGATGCATCCATACCAGAATTCTTTTGTGACAGCCTTGATGGTAAATTGTTTAAATCTAACATTTTTTTCAGGAAATCCTGCTTGTCTCAAACTAGTCCTGTACCAGGATGCCTTTGAGGTGGTAAACCCTTTGGGTTCTGCCAAAAAGAAACACAAAATTTTGGCTGTGTACTTTTCCCTGATAACACCACATGTTCATTCAAATGTTGATCACATGCAGCTGATTATGTTGTGTAGAGAGAAAGACATTAAGGAATTTGGTCATGCCAAGGTGTTTTCAAAGTTGATGGCTGACTTAAAAGTTCTGGAAGAGACAGGAATAACCATGGCAGATGAATCTGTTGTTAAAGGATCTCTTTACTGCATTGCTGGAGACAACCTGGGCTCACATTGCATTGGTGGGTTCACTGAAAATTTTAGCTCTTCAGAATATTTCTGTAGATTCTGTCTAATATCTCGAACACAGTTTCAGGGTTTTGAACCAACTTCATGTGGGCCAGTGCGCACAACTGAAAGTTACAGTTCTGCAGTTGATCAATTGGAGGCTGAAGATGTGTCAAATGTTCAAGGAATAAAATTTAGATCTGTGTTTAACTCCTTAAAACACTTTGATATTTGTCTGCCTGGTTTGCCCCCTTGTCTTGGTCATGACATTTTTGAAGGTGTTCTCTCTTATGATGTTGCACTTTACCTGAGGTATTTTGTAAAGATAAAAAAATGGTTCACATACTCAATTTTGAACCGGTCTATTGACCAGTTCAAATTTACAACCTCAGATGCTTCCTCCAAGCCATGTGAGGTCAGTCCTCAAACACTCAGACTTTCTGGTCATGCCATACAGAACTGGAATTTTTTAAGAATATTGCCTCTTATGAGTGGAGAAAGAGTGCAGGATCCACAAGATGAGGTATGGCAATTAATTCTTCAACTTAAAGACATAGTTGACATGGTCTGTGCTCAGAAAATTTCCACTCCTCAGGTTACCTACTTGGATGCTCTCATTCAAGAATATTTAGATTCCAGGAAGGCACTGTTTCCAGATAACAATTTGAAACCAAAGCATAATTATTTACGACATTATTCAGGATTTATTCTAAAATTTGGCCCACTTATCCGGTTATGGACTATGCGCTTTGAAAGCAAACATAGTTACTTTAAAAGATGTGCAAGGAATTTGAAGAATTTAAAAAATTTGTGTCTCAGTCTTTCAGAAAGACATCAGATGCTTCAAGCATATCTTTCATCTGGGTCAGTGAGTCAGCGTGCGTGCGTGCTGCCGAAGCGCACCACTCTCGTTTCTGACACGCGCGTTAGCGTGGCTAAAGTCAGCACGCGCGCATCGGATGTTTTTTGGGTAGGGCATTGACCTGGGCCACAGCCCTGTGGGAGGCGGATGCGCACGAATGTGCCAGCGAACTGGCTTTCCACCGCGCACTCTGGCAAACGTTTTATAACCCCAAGGAGGGTAGGAAGGTGTCTGCTCGCCTCCTTTCCTTGACGCAGGGAACTCGCTCCGCGGCCGATTATGTCATCGATTTTAGAACGGTAGCGGCCGAGAGCGGCTGGAATGAGCCAGCTTTACTGGGTATTTTTGAAAAGAGGTTGAGCGAGCATATGAAAGATGAGCTCGCTTCCCGGGACCCGCCAGACAGTTTAGAGGAGATGTATGAGCTCTGTATAAGGCTTGACACCCGCATTTGGCAGCGGGCCCGGGAGAGAATGAATCACCCTAAGGGCTCCACAGGCCAGCCTCGCTGGCACTCAACACCCCGCTATCATGCAGCACCCCGTGGGGGTCCTGAACCCATGCAACCAGGGGGAACTGAAGAGTCGGGTTCACGATTGTCGGGAAATGCAGGGGCCAGACCCGGTCAGGGGGGCCGGGCCTAGGCCATATCCCAAATCCCCCCGCCGGTGTTATTGTTGAGGGAACTCTGTCATGGGGAGAAACACCCCACTCCCGAGTGTTCGCCTTTGTGGACTCAGGGGCAGGTGGCAACTTTGTTGACGAGGGTCTGGTCAGATCTCTAGGAGTGCCTACTGAGAAGTTGCTGGAGCCCATACCAGTGCGGGCCCTAGATGGGCGGATGCTGGGGGCGGGTCCTATTACACATGCCACTCACCCAGTCCATCTTGACATTAAGGGTCACCGGGAGACTCTTCGACTATTTGTCACCAGAGTTCCCAATCTCCTGTTGGTTTTAGGGTTCCCTTGGCTCACCCAGCACAATCCTCAGGTCGATTGGCAGACACGTTCCATCTATGGGTGGGCTCCACGCTGTCAGGAGGCCTGTCTTCTCCCCAGGAGCTCCCAACAGCCTAACATGGAGGAACCCTGTGACCTCTCCAAGGTGCCCCACTACTACCATGACCTTGGAGAGGCCTTTAGTAAGACCAGTGCCCTGAGCCTTCCTCCACATAGGTCCTATGACTGTGCCATCAAACTGCTACCTGGTACCAAACCACCACGGGGCAGGCTGTTTTACTTAAACCCCGCCGAACGCACAGCCATGGAGAACTATGTGAAGGAGGCCCTAGAACAGGGGTTCATCCGACAGTCATCCTCACCGGCAGGGGCAGGATTTTTTTTCGTTAAGAAAAAGGATGGCATCCTTCGTCCATGCATAGACTACCGTGCTCTTAACGCTATCACTGTGAGGGACCGCTACCCTCTGCCTCTTATGGCCACAGGGTTTGAGGCTCTGCAGCAGGCGTCCATCTTTACTAAGCTGGACCTGCGCAGCGCCTACAACCTTATCGGTATACGGCAGGGGGACTAGTGGAAGACGGCATTTCTGACCCCAACTGGTCATTATGAATATCGGGTAATGCCCTTCGGCTTGATGAACGCCCCTGCCGTTTTCCAGCGGTTCATTCACGAGGCGTTAAGGGAGACATTAGACCGGTACGTCTATGTCTATTTGGACGACATACTCATCTACAGTCGGTCACTAGAGGAGCATGTCGGCCACGTGAGGCGGGTTCTCCAGCTCCTACTGCAGCACAAGCTGTTTGTCAAGTTGGAGAAATCGGTCTTCCATTCCTCTACGGTATCTTTTCTGGGGTTCATCATCTCACAAGGTACCCTCAGAATGGACCCCGCCAAGGTTCAGGCTGTGACTGACTGGCCCCGTCCGAACTCTTTTCAGGAGGTTCAGCATTTTATGGGCTTCACAAATTTCTTTTGCAAATTTGTGAGAGATTTCGGCTCCATCGCGGCTCCTCTCACAGCCCTAACTCGAAAAATTCCAGGTCGTTTTCGCTGGACTCCCGAAGCAGATCGGGCGTTCAATACCCTTCGGGGATGAGGAGAAGCCTTTCATCGTCGAGGTAGATGCGTCGGAGGTAGGAGTTGGGGCGGTGTTGTCCCAAAGGGTGGGGACGCCACCTAAACTCCATCCATGTGCGTACTTCTCATGCCAGCTCTCATCTCCTGAGCGCAACTATCCGGTCGGTGACAGGGAATTGTTGGCCATAAAGTTGGCACTTGAAGAGTGGAGGCACTGGCTTGAGGGAGCAAAACATCCCTTCTTGGTCTGGACAGACCACAAAAACCTGGCCTATATATGACAAGCTAAGCGTTTAAGCGCCCGCCAAGCTCGCTGGTCTCTCTTCTTTGAGAGATTCGAGTTCACCTTGTCGTATCGGCCAGGTTCGAAGAACACCAAGCCAGATGCTCTTTCCCGGCTATGGGTTCGGACTGAAGGGCCTGAGGATTCAGAACCCAAGTCGATGCTCCCTGAGCCACGAATTGTGGCAGCCCTCACCTGGCCAGTCGAGAACCAGGTTAGAAGGGCCCTCTGGAACAATCCTGATCCGGGCGGGGGCCCTCCGGGGCGTTTATTTGTTCCACCTCAAATGCGCTAGAGGGTCCTCCAATGGGGGCATGCCTCTTTTTTCTCAGCCCACCCCGGCGTCACCCGAAGTTCATCCGTCGAAGGTTCTGGTGGAGGTCTGATGGAGGGTTCCGTGAGGTCCTTTATTGCAGAGTGCGCAGTCTGTGCACGGAACAAAACACCCCGAGCTAGGCCAGCTGGTCGGCTGCAACCCTTGCCTATTCCATCTCGCCCATGGTCACATATTGCCCTGGACTTTGTCACAGGGCTTCCCCCGTCCAGAGGCAACTCGGTCGTGTTGGTGATCGTAGATCGCTTCTCTAAGGCGTGTAAGTTTGTGGCACTGCCCAAACTCCCTAACGCCAAGGAGACGGCAGACCTTTTGGTACAGCACGTGGTCCGGGTCCACGGGATCCCCAGAGATATTGTCTCCGACCGAGGTCCTCAGTTTTCTAGTCGCTTTTGGCGGGCGTTCTGTAAACTATTAGGGGCAACGGCTAGTCTGTCGTCGGGTTTTCATCCGGAGTCCAACAGCCAGACCGAAAGAGTTAACCAGGATCTCGGGCGTATGCTCCGGTGCCTGACGACAGACCGGCCCAACACATGGGCAGAACATTTACCCTGGGCAGAATATGCCCACAATACCCTCTGGCACTCGGCCATTGACATGTCACCATTTGAGTGTCAGTTTGGGTACCCGGCCCCCATGTTCCCCGAACAGGAGGTGGAAGTGGGGGTACCTACGGCAGCGCGTTACGTAAGCCGTTGCCATCAGACGTGGCGGAAGGCTTGAGCAGCCCTCAGGCAGCGTAATGATGCCATGAGACGAACCGCCAATTAAAAGAGGCAGTTGGGACCCACCTACCGTCCAGGCCAATGAGTCTGGCTGTCTACCCGGGATCTCCCCCTCCGTGGTCAATCCAACAAGCTGGCTCCCAAGTTTGTGGGACCCTTTAGGGTGCAACGCCGAATAAATCCAGGCAGGTCGCAGGAGGCCCCGCGTACACGGTACGACGTTTGCTGGATTCCCGTCAGGTCCAAGGCTCTACCCAATACCTTGTGGATTGGGAGGGTTACGGTCCGGAGGAACGTTCCTGGGTCCCAGCCAGACACATCTTGGATCCCGACCTCATTCGGCAGTTTAGAAGAGATCGGGCCACCGGCCTGGGGACGTCAGGAGCCGCCCCTAGAGGGGGGGGTACTGTAACGGGGCGACCAGCCATTAGGGGTAGGCGACGAAGTACTGGTAGAGGGCGGCGTCCTTGTGAGAGAACAACTCCCAGAAGGCGCCGCGCCAATCAACAGCAACAAGGCGCACCTGCCGGCTCACCTACTTAAACAATGCGACAAGCCTCGCGCTTTGTCACACTGTAACCTGACGCTTGCCGCCACATGACACTGTGACCAATTTTGCCATTGTTTATTGATTGTGCCTCTCTGTCCTGTCGGCCAGAGCACTCTGACTCTGGGGTGGTCCGCTGTTTTCACCTCTTTATGCTGCTAGTCTCTGAGCAGCCACTGGGGGCAAGCTAGCTCTAGCAGGCAAAGACAGCGCGTGGTGGTGGGCGTGTCGCTGGTTGGACAGTCGCCAGCGCTCGCTGCGTTGAGCTCGAGAATTAGCGCAGACGGAGTGTGTGTGTGTGTGCGTGCGTGCGTGCGCGCTGCCGAACTGCACCACTCTCGTTTCTGACATCGGATGTTTTTTGTTTTTTTCTCACTCGCGGCGCCGAGCTTTCGAGGAATTGTGATTAGTGCGCTTGTGCACAGACGTTGTACATTTATGTTCACGTCAGTCGTAGCACAAAAGATTGTGTTGAAGCGCGCTCCTCCCTCGTTAGTGTTTAATTTAAACTGTACTTTCCAGCCGCCGGGACTTCGGTAGGCTTCTTAGTTGGCTTATTATACTGCTGTTTCAGCGTGATTTATGTTTAGCGTTCCTGCATCCTTCGGCAGTTCTTTAGAGTCTGGTGTGTCACCGTTCCGAGGTTCACGTGGTACAATAGTAACGTCCTCGATCGCCGTGTCGCATGTCCTGAGTTCGATCCCCGTAAAGTACAGTTTGCATAACCAATATACTCCCTATTATATCACACCTTCATTGTACACACCTTTTAATTTGCTCTTATTTGCACCTTTGATTATTATTTCCCGGGCACTTGGTGATAGTCACCCTAGGGGCTTCCACTGAGTCCATAAATTGCTTCCTCCTATCCCATCACCCTAACATAAAAGAAAGCTTGACATTTTATTCTGAGCTTTACAGTGAGCAAGTTAAAGATGCATTTTTTCAGTTTGGCTTCACTGAAACGAAAGCAAAAATACCTGTAGATGTACAATATAATGGTATAACATACAAGAAGGGACAGTTTGTGGTCACTAGGAGTGATGACTCACTAGAGTTTGGTGAAATCATTCTCATTGTAGTAAAAGATGATTCTGCGCTTTATTTTTTGATGAGGGTTTATTCAGCAAATTTTTTTCCACAATACCACATGTACTCATTAAAAAATTTAAGTGTAAGATTGCAATGCTTATGCATCAATGAGCTCGTGGACATGTGGCTATTATCATCCTACAAGAAGCATGGACTTCAGATCCCACTGAAACACAGTGTGTTGTCGTTTTAGATGCATAGATGTCAGTTGGGCAAAGCCAAATTCTTAATTTTATCAGATATGGAACAATCAGAGATACAGAAGATAAGCAGTGTCATCACTAAAGCTTTACCAGATCTTCCATTAGCAGTTCTTAATTCAGTTCTAGATACTTTGAAGACACTTGGTGCAGAGACCAAATATGATCTACAGTACATTACTGAGGGGGACTTGCGGCCAGTGTTACAGCCAATACAAGCTAGAAAACTTGTGGCTTCCAGGGTTCACAACAGTAAGTACAGCGTTAAAAACTTAAAATTACATAAATGCACAAATTAGAGTATGATTTAACAATAGATTTTTAACATTGAATCTTTATATTATTCAGATTTTTGAATCTTTTTTGTTATGCTAGATCCAGGCACATGTCCAGACACATCTGTTTCATCAGTCACAACCAACTCATCCCCACCAAGAGACAGTTCTATGTTTCAGCCGAACTGGGTAGAAAATTTCCAGATACCATGGCCAAAACTTCCTGAGGAGTTAATGCAAAATTTAGAAAGGCAGAAAAGACCAAGTCCATGACTACGACGAGAGATGATAAGGATTGTGGTTTCTGAAATTATGAAGATGTGTAATAATCCCACTAAACGAAACACAACAGAGATTGAAAAAAGAATGGTAGAAAAGTATCCAAAGTCTCTCCAAGATGTCATTGAGGGTGATGTTGTTGGACCTGGATATCATTCACTGGTAAAGCAACTCCAAACATGAGTTGAAAATGTTAAACGGCCAAACACACCAAAAATAAAAAAACGCAAGGCCGCATCAAATGAATCTGACACAGAGGAAATATCAGCTGAAGAAAAAGCAAGTGTTCAAGATATGTGATATATCACACATATGGTTGTGTCAACTGTCAGCCTAAACATTTGCCACTCTCGGAGACTGTTGAAAGTCAGCAAGAAAAGAAAGAAAACCTTAAAAAGATGTTTGGAGATATGGACTACAATAAAGATGATGTAAAGAAATTAGTACAGGCCACATATTACACACAGCGTAGAGACATAAATAATGGGACAAGAATCAAAAAACTCTGTCAAGAATGGCCATTTTTGTTCAATGAAGTTGGCATTTCAACACACCTTAAGGAACTTACTGGAGTAAGCTTAATAGAGTGCTTCTTTGCTAACGTGGAGAAAAAGTGTCAACGGCTCTTAAAATTCTTTCAAAATATTGTTGCACCAAAACAAACAGGTCCTAGATACTCTCATTAAATGTCAGTCTGAGAGAGGACAACTGATTGGTTCCCCAGTAGATATCATACAGATGATTCTTCTTTTGCTGGCTTACTTTGGTGAGAAGGATGAGTACCTGTTCCATCATGTTGATCAAACATGCCTGGCCCAATAGGTTCAGATAAAGAATTTGCCACCATCACCCTGCATTGTTGTATGTGGTAAGTAACAAAAACAGTAAAGATGCAAACAAATGCTCCAAATACAACTATACAATATTTTAAGGTATAATAAATGCTTTATACTGTATAAAGCATTTTTTTTGTTTATATTTTTCAAATTTTACCTGTTTTAGGAGCCACTGCTTGTAACGGGTGCCTGGGGCACCCGTTTCTCGGCGTTTGTTTGTTTTTGGGTTCTGTGTTTGTGTTCCTGTGTTTGGTTAATTAGCTGTCTCGTGTGGGTATTTTAGTTAATTAGCTTTGCGGGTTCATTGGGTGGTTTTGTGCACGTGGTGAGATATGTCAAGGTATTTAGTTCCAGGGTTTCATGTCTTCCGTGCGCGTCTTCGTTTTATGTTACACTGTCCTTCGTACCTGTGTGTTTGGTGTTTTGAGCACCTTAAATAAATATTCCTTATTCGTACCACCTGCGTGCCTGGCTCCCTTCTGCGAGTTAGAGCGCCGCGGCTCTGCGCTGTATTTGCGCAGCCGCGTATAAATCCAGGTGTGTGACAGAAAGACGCGGCTACGTTTGGGGAGTCCAGAGCCCAGGTAGGTGTTCTTTAAATTTTTCTTTGGGGGGGCCGTATAGCGCGCTCCGCCGTGTCCGCGAGTGCGCCGTTATGCGGAGCCCGCTGTCCCGGAGCCGGGGGAGCGGCTCAAACAGCGTGATGGCGGAGTGTAGCGACTCCGATGAGGAATGTTTGTGGAGGTATGGTTTTGAGGCGCTCTGCGCAGAGGAAGGTCTGGACCTTGTTCAGATTTCCGATGACGAGGCGGGCCGGTCCGTGCTGCGTCTGGGTCGCGCTGCGAGGGGGCGGTACCGGAGCCGCCGCCTGAGTGTGTGAGTGTGTTGTGTCCCCCTTCCTCGTATGTGTCGTCTGATCAGTCTGTCGTCCCCATGTCTGACATGTTTGTATCCATGTGTTTGGGAGTTGCGGTGGGGGTTTATGTTTTTTGTGTGCAGGATGGAGAGCCCGAGGGGCCGGCCAAGGTCATGCCAGCGTGCGTGCCGGCCGAGGTCCGCCCAGCGTGCGTGCCGGCCGAGGTCCGCCCAGCGTGCGTGCCGGCCGAGGTCCGCCCAGCGTGCGTGCCGGCCGAGGTCCGCCCAGCGTGCGTGCCCGACGAGGTCCGCCCAGCGTGCGTGCCCGACGAGGTCCTGCCTGCGTGCGTGCCCGCCGAGGTCCTGCCTGCGTGCGTGCCCGCCGAGGTCCTGCCTGCGTGCCTGCCCGCCGAGGTCCTGCCTGCGTGCCTGCCCGCCGAGGTCCAGCCAGCGCGCGAGCCCATCCCGAGGCCCAAGGGCGTCACGCCGCCCATCCCGAGGCCCAGGGGCGTCACGCCGCCCATCCCGAGGCCCAGGGGCGTCACGCCGCCCATCCCGAGGCCCAGGGGCGTCACGCCGCCCATCCCGAGGCCCAGGGGCATCACGCCGCCCATCCCGAGGCCCAGGGGCGTCACGCCGGCCATCCCGAGGCCCAGGGGTCCGCACGCCGTCCAGCCCGAAGTCAAGGGTCCGCGCGCCGTCCAGCCCGAAGTCAAGGGGCCGCGCGCCGTCCAACCCGAAGTGAAGGGGCCGCGCGCCTTCCAGCCCGAAGTCAAGGGGCCGCGCGCCGTCCAGCCCGAAGTCATGGGGCCGCGCGCCGTCCAGCCCGAAGTCAAGGGGCCGCGCACCATCCAGCCCGAGCAGCAGGGGCCGCGCGCCGCCCAGCCCGAGCAGCTGGGGCCGCGCACCGCCCAGCCCGAGCAGCAGGGGCCGCGCGCCGCCCAGCCCGAGCAGCAGGGGCCGCGCGCCGCCCAGCCCGAACAGCAGGGGCCGCACGCCGCACGGCCCGCCGCCAGGTGGCGTCCGCCTCGCCACGCCGCCAGGGGGCGTCCTCCGGACCACGCCGCCCGTGGGCGTCCACCTGACCCCGCAGCAAGAGGGCGGGGCCCATTCCTCGCCCAACGTGGGCGGCCACCGGACCACGCAGCTAGAAGGCGTGGCTCATTCCTCGCTCGACGGGGGCGTCCACCGGACCACGCATTAGGAGGGCGTGGCCCTGTCCTGATCCGCCACGGGCGTCCACCTGACCTCGCAGCCGGAGGACGTCCGCAGCTCCGCGTCGGCAGACGGCACTTTCCACACCGCGCCCACAGAGGGCGTCCACCCCGACACAGAACTTATGGACGTGTCACACGCCTCCCCCGCAGAGGGCGTCCACCGGAGGGCTCCTACCTAGCCCGACTCAGGAGGGGCGGACGACCCCTCCCACCCCCCCAGGACTGTTTTTTTGGGTTGTCTTGGTCGTGTCCCCTCGTTACGCGACCGTAAGGGCGGGGGTAGTGTAACGGGTGCCTAGCGCTTCCGTGCGCGTCTTCGTTTTACGTTACACTGTCCTTCGTACCTGTGTGTTTGGTGTTTTGAGCACCTTAAATAAATATTCCTTATTCGTACCACCTGCGTGCCTGGCTCCCTTCTGCGCGTTAGAGCGCCGCGGCTCTGCGCTGTATTTGCGCAGCTGCGTATAAATCCAGGTGGACTTGTGTGACACTGCAAGTCAAATTTGAAATTGTATGCTAATGTTTATAAAGTTACCAGCTGATAGTTCCTTAATAAGGGCAGTGGTGTCTTGGATGCTGTTATGCTCAATATATTTTCTGATTATTAAAATTATAAAGTTTATCTTGTATGTTGTAAATTATTTATTTTGTAATGTTTAAGTTTGAGAGTGTTAAGTTTCTGCAGTTCTAGAGAGCCATTATACCACCAAATTTAGTTCTCCGCTTTCAAAATGAGGTATTTTTAATATTTCATTTAAATTCTTGCATGACTAATTTTTAAATTAAAAAAATACATTATAAACGAGTCATTATTTATAAAAACTTATTTATTCCCATTTTTCTTAGTTGTGCAGCTCAAGTTTTGGGATTATCGTATTTTACAGTCTCTGGGCTGGTATAATGTTTATAGTTAAAGTTTTTTATTTTATTTTATTTTATTTATTATTTTTTTTAAAAATAATCCCCTTTTATCAGGGTGCCAATAGAGTACATCACTGAACACACATCTTACATTTAGTGTTTTTGTATTAAATTTTAGTTTAACATCAAGATTATACATTATAAATTTTATTGTGTACCTAAATTAATCCAGTTAACATTAAGATGCTACTTATTTTTGGATGTGAAAACATTACATTAGAAAGAAGATAAAAAAAAAAAACACTGAGTTATGGCTATTACATGGTAATCTCTTGTTAATTGCATTTGGCAAAACATTTAATTCTGTGGTTTAAAACATTAAGTTTTACGGTAAATTGATAAATTAAACAATAATGTACTGTAATAAATACGGTACAGTCTGACATTTAAGGCACTCACTTTAACAATAAAAAATGTAGTTTTTTACAGAATATAATTTTTAATTTCAAAGTATCAAAATGTAAAAAAATATATATATTTGAATCTAAAATTTACAGATGTACCGTAATTTAATATACACTGCAAGCTGTCAGTGTTCCCGCGGTTCGCCCGGCTCCCCGCCTATCACGGTCCGTCTCTCCGGATTATTGATGTCAGCTGATGACTATTTTCCACCCACGTCATTTCCTATTTAAGGCGGTCAGAATTGCTCTTTCCCCGTGAAGGATCTTTGTTCTCTCCTGCAGTTCGCTTCTTGTTTACGCTGTGCTTGTGTTGTATACTGGATCTCCGTTTTTTGCTTAGGTCCTCGGAGCTACGTTTTCGCTTCCCACAGCGACGGTCTCTTCAGTGTCAGACAGTGTTTTGGATGATCACGTGTCTGCAAGGAAAGAGGAGTGACGTGTCCCAGTTCCCACACAGCAGGAGGCGGAAACTCTCGTCACCGGTCTACAGCGACGTCACTGGTGACGCTGACCCCGTTCCCAGAGTCACGTGACCGATTCGTTCCGTCATTTTTTGAATCTGCGGCGCTCCAGTGCTTTTGATTTGTTTTTTGTTTTTGTTGAACGCCATCGTTTTTTCCCGACGTCAAGGGATCTGCATTAATACAGAACTGAACTGTTTTTGACTAGTCTTCTGTTTTTGTCCTACACGTCGTAACACAAGCATATATTTTACGGTGAAATTCTGGCAACAACTGCTTCCAGTATTTTACCATAATCTTTACGGATAATTTTTTACAGTGTATAGAAAACGTACAAAATGCACGAAAAGTACAAAATTCACAGAAAATGTGCAAAATGCACAAAAAACGGACAAAATACATGGGAAATGCACAGAAACACACAGGCAACATACAAAATGCATGAGATATGCACGGAAAACGTGAAAAATGCGCAACAAACACAGAAAATACACTGCAATGTCGACGGAAAATGTGCAAAAAAAAAATGAAAAATTAAATGAGCCCCTCTTTCTCCGATTGTGTAGCCTTTCTCCAGTTCTTGCGAAGTTGCCGCCGCCTTTGCACCAGCTGTAGGATTTCCCTCTCTCTCCTTCCCTTCTCACAAATTTCACAAATTTTGCACGTTTTCTGTGCATTTTACAAGTTTCCTATACATTTAGTGTGTTTTTCAGACATATTTCAGGCTTATTTTGTGTATCTCGTGCTTTTTACATGTTGTATATTTGTGTGCATGTCCCACGTTTTTGTATGTTTTCACAAATTTTGCACGTTTTCTGTACATTTTACAGGTTTCCTGTTCATTTAGTGTGTCTTTCAGACGAATTTTAGGCTTATTTTGTGTATCTCGTGCTTTTTACATGTTGTGTGTTTTTGTGCATGTCCCACGTTTTTGTCCGTTTTCACAAATTTTGCACGTTCTCTGTACATTTTACAGGTTTCTTGTTCATTTAGTGTGTTTTTCAGACGTATTTCAGGCTTATTTTGTGTATCTCGTGCTTTTTACATGTTGTGTGTTTTTGTGCATGTCCCACGTTTTTGTCCGTTTACACAAATTTTGCACGTTTTCTGTACATTTTACAGGTTTCCTGTTCATTTAGTGTGCTTTTCAGACGTATTTCAGGCTTATTTTGTGTATCTCATGCTTTTTACATGTTGTGTGTTTTTGTGCATGTCCCACGTTTTTGTCCGTTTTCACAAATTTTGCACGTTTTCTGTACATTTTACAGGTTTCCTGTTCATTTAGTGTGTTTTTCAGAAGTATTTCAGCCTCATTTTGTGTATCTCGTGCTTTTTACATGTTGTGTGTTTTTGTGCATGTCCAACGTTTTTGTCCGTTTTCACAAATTTTGCACGTTTTCTGTTCATATTACAGGTTTCCTGTTCATTTAGTGTGTTTTTCAGACGTTTTTAACGCTTATTTTGTGTATCTCGTGCTTTTTACATGTTGTGTGTTTTTGTGCATGTCCCACGTTTTTGTCTGTTTTTGCATGTTTTCTGTACATTTTACAGGTTTCCTGTTCATTTAGTGTGTTTTTCAGACGTATTTCAGGCTTATTTTGTTTTTCTTTTATGTTTTTTTTCCAGACGTTTTTCAGGCTTTTTTTTGGTATCTCGTCCCTTTTTCCCATTTTGGTGTGTTTTTGTCCCTGTCCAATTTTTTTTTTCCGTTTTAAAAAATTTTGCACATTTTCTGTACATTTTAGATTTTCCCTTTGTTCTTTTTATTTTTTTTTCAGCCCTTTTTCGGGCTTATTTTGTGTACCCTCGTGCTTTTTACAGGGATGTGTTTTTTTGGGGGGGCATGTCCCCCTTTTTTTTTCCTTTTTTCAAATTTTTTGGCTCTTTTTTCTGTTTTTTTAAAACGGGTTTTTCCTGTTCTTTAGTTTTTTTTCGACGTTTTTGAGGCTTATTTTTTTTAATCTCATGTTTTTTTTACATTTTGGGTGTGTTTTTGTCTTCCAATTTTTTTCCTTTTCCCACCAAATTTTGCACGTTTTTTGTACTTTTTCGGGTTTCCTTTCATTTGTGTGTTTTTCCCAAACGTTTTTTTGGGGGCTTAT
>JAFMOC010000812.1:40000-130685 GCA_019802505.1 Corydoras sp. C115 | reverse complement strand
GGAAAAGCCTTTGGACATTTTCTCCACAGTCTCAAGAAATTCGACCAATCAGACCCAGTCGGGGGGGGCCTTTGGGGTTTTTTAAAAAAGTTGTTCCCCCCGTTATTTTTTCACAGAGTTAAAAAAAAAAAAAAGTCGAAGTGAGATAGAGAGTTTAGGGTTTTTTTTTTTTTTCCATCAGAAAAAAATGAAAAAAAAATAAAAAAAAATAAAAAAAAAAAATTTTAAATTTGTTGCTTTTTTAAAAAAATGCAGAACTTTTAACAAAATGGGGTTTTTAACCAGTAAAGGGTGGGAGAAGGAGCAAAGGGAAGGGGAAAAGAAAAAACCGATGAAAAAGTGATGCCCGTTTTTCGATTCCTTTCCGACAGCGTGGTAAAAGGAAAACCCCAAAAGACAAGTGCTTTCTGAAACTTTTTGTTTATCCGGCATTAAAAAAGGTTTTGTGGGCGGCATTTAAGTCCGCCCCCTTGCTCAATTTTTGTGTTTAAGATGTATAAAGGTTCCCCCTTGTGATTTCCCCCCGGGGTTCTTTCCTCTTTTTTTACCCCAAGGGATTCCAAACACAGGGGGGCCTGCTTTTCCCAGAGCGAACAGGATTTCGGGATTTTTTTTAATTTTTGGCCTCTGCGGGTGGTTCTCCGCTGCCAGCACCCCCAACATAAACGTGGGTAACCCCCTTTGGGGACAAACGCGGGGGGCCCCCAAAACCCCGGGCCCGGGGGGTGATACACCGATGCCCTGGGGGGTTTTGAGAGAAAGTTTTAATTCAGAAAGCACAGCCACTTTAAACAAAATTCCGGCCGGGACAAAAAGCTCGCCGGCGTGCTAAATACATAAAAACCACATCTACATAACGTTATAGAATGGATTTCTAGTCGTGTTTTTATGCCCATGCTTCCAGTTTTATTTAGATTCTATTCACCCAACTTTCCACGGGACCCAAAAAACTTTCAGCACAAATTTAGAGTGTGAAAAAAAAGAAAACAAAAAAAAACAAATCCCAGAAACAAAAACGAATGTGGATCCTGTGACCGTTTAACCAATGTGTATGATAAACCAGGGTGACCCCAACGTACCATTTTGACCCCTTTAACCCCTGATGAGCTGCTTGAGTTTTTAAATCTGTAAACGTGGACGGTGTCATAATCTCCAGCAATACATCCCGCTTTATGAAAAGCTACTTCACAATGAAAGCTGTTTGCTGCAAAACGGGCGCTTTGGAGACATCAGTTCTGACTTCCTTAAAAAAATAAAAAATAAAAAAAAACTGCACAAATTGTTGTTATTTGTGCATTTTTGTTTTGTTGGTTGGACCATGTGACCAATAGGTGGACCATAAAATCATGAGACCCATTTAGACCATATGGACCACTTAACCAATGTGTACCATATAACCATGTGACCCTAATGGATTATGTGTACCATATGAATATGTGACCCATTTGGACCATATGACCCAATGACTCATGTGGACCACATGACCCAGGTAGACCATGTATCCCAGGTGGACCACCTGACCCAGGTAGACCATGTACACTATATGAACATGTGACCCATGTGTGTGTCCCAGGTGGACCATGTGTCCCAGGTGGACCCATGTGTCCCAGGTGGACCACCTGACCCAGGTAGACCATGTGCACTATACCCATGTGGACCACAAGACCTATGAGACCCATTTGGACCATATGACCCAATGACTCATGTGGACCACATGGACCCAGGTAGACCATGTATCCCAGGTGGACCACCTGACCCAGGTAGGACCATGTACACTATATGAATCATGTGACCCATGTGGACCATGTGTCCCAGGTGGACCATGTGTCCCAGGTGGACCACCTGACCCAGGTAGACCATGTGCACTATACCCATGTGGACCACAAGACCTATGAGACCCATTTGGACCATGTGAATCACTTAACCATTGTGTACCATATGACCATGTGACCAAAATGGACTATGGGTATCATATGAATATGTGATCTATGTGGACCATGTGACCCTTTTGGACCATATGACCCTGTGAACGTGGATCATGTGACACAGGTGGACCATGTGTACCATATGAGCATGTGACTCATGTGAACCATGTGTACCATGTGTTCCATGAGACCTATATGGACCACGAGACCCATGTGTACCAGGTGGTCCAACTGAAGGTCACTGAAGTTACCTCTGCTTGTCCCTTAGCCTTCACCCCTCCAGGGTTCTGGTTGGTGATGGACCTGTGGTGGACGACTACTGGAGGCAGTTGCTAAATATTGAACATGTAATAAATGCGAACTACATCAAAACTTCAGAAAAAAGCAGAACATCATTATTCGTACCTCATTATTGGCCAGCTGGAACCACGGCTGCTTGCCGTAGGTAAAAATCTCCCACAGGATGACGCCAAAGCTCCAGACATCACTCTCCGTGGTGAACTTGCGGTACATGATGCTCTCAGGGGGCATCCAGCGAATCGGCAGCATCGTATGACCTCCCACCTACAAGAGCGCAAAGAACAAACAATGTTGAGATACTCATTGCTTTGACCCTGCGTGGTTTAAATAGCAACGCTGTTTTCGAACATATCTACCCCGAACTATCTTACACCCCAGAATTATCTAACACCCCGCCCACATTTGATTTTCCCAGCCTCCGCCTGCGTGGTTTAAATAGCAACGCTGCTTGTGAATATATTTCCCCGATGGGCGTGGCCATCTCGAAATGAGGCATGTATTTCTGGTAATGTTCTCCCCTGGATATCCATCCAGGGAACCCTCCTGAGAAAACAGGCCAACAGCACAGTGCTACCACCAGCATGTCTTATACGTGAGGTGCGGTTATTGTTTTAGAATACAGTGGGTCCTATCTTACACCCCTGCATGTAGAGATACTCATTCCTTTGTGCCTGAATGGTTTAAATAACAACCCTGCTCTACCCTGATGGGCAAGGTGTGTTCAGGTGCAGTGCGTGTGCAGGTAGCTGCACCGCTGAAATAGCAACCCACCAATCAGATGCCACCAGGTTCTTAAATGGGGACGGTATATGACCCGCTGATTTGTTTATCGCACGTTCCGCCCCAAAAACCCCCCACAAAGAATTAAGAGAACCATTTTTTTTTCGTCGCCACAACAGCAACGCCACACCACCACGCCCTCGATCCAGCTACCGCAAAACACAAGCGGTAACGTTTTTAACCTTCGCCGTGTTAAAACCAACGTTTGTGTTGTGCGTCGTTTGAGGTGAGGCTCTGATGTGGTTAGCGGTGGTGACCTCACCGGCGCCTCCAGTTATACAATAATAAACGTAATTACGGATCTCGGCGGATCAAACACGATTTCTGAGCCGCCGAACTAATTGAGGATTTCGCAGCCGTCAGAACAATTTCACGACGCCGCGAGAGAACAGCAGAACTACGGGTTTAATTAACCTTCTCATCATCGGCACCCCCGCTGCGAGCACGCTACGGGCCGCATCCAGCCGTCCAACACAGGAACCAGGAACCAGGAAATGAGAAGAAACGCAAACGATATTTACCGCTGACCATAAAAGAAAGAGACGTTTTTAAATAGTGCAAGAGCTGCGTTTAATAAAGCAGACTAGCTAAATTCAATTTGTTCATAGAGGCGCGTTCACGATCTGGAGTTTAGCTTGGGTTTGTGATGACGTCTTCTGCGGTGTACAGTGTAATCGTTTATTTTTGGGGAAAAAAGAAACGTTTTCCTGACTAACTATCCGAAAAATACAAAACACCAAACACAACGTTTACGTATCATCTAAGTATAGTATATTTCCCTGCGTGCAATAGTGTCCACCAATCAGTGGCGTAGCAGCTGAAACCACTTCGAGGTTGTAAGCGGCTTGTTTGTGCTAAAGAGTACATAAACTTCTGAAGGGTCCTAAAAAGTCAGATTTTTAAATGCCGTGCTCATTAATTTTTTATACTAGATTAAATCCATCCATCCATTCATTATCTTCCGCTTTATCCTCTATCAGGGTCACGGTGGGGTTCCCCATGCCCATCCAGTGGAGAACGTTACGGGTGCTGGGCAGATACACCCAGGACAGGACGCCAATCTATCGCTGGGCACACATTTACTCACTCACACACTCTATATGGGGCAATTTGGAGAATTGGGTTTCCAGAGGAAACCCACGCGGACACGGGTGGAAAAAACATGTCAAATCCCAGGTCTGCTGAAGGAACCAATAGGGGTCCTTGAGCAAGACCCTTAACCCTCATTGCTACAAGGTGGTTGTATTCTATGTTCTGACTCCATAAAGTTGGGACACTTGCAGGTCGCTATGGATAACAGTGTCGTCTGAATGACCTCATGTCATGTGATATTCTATGCAGGAGCTGGTAAGAGACCTTAATTCCTTACAATCTCACCTCAAGAATTGTGAGTTCTTACACAGAACGCGGCACAAAAGTGGCAAAGCCACAACAAATCTATTCTTAGAGCGGTACCTCAATGGTTTGGGTATTGGTATCTGCTGAAGGAACCAATGGGGGTCCTTGAGCAAGACCCTTAACCCTCATTTCTAAAAGGTGGTTGTATTCTATGTTTTGACTCCATCAAGTTGGAATACTTGTTGGTCACTACAGATAACAGTGTCGTCTGAATGACCTCATGTCATGTGACGTTCTATGCAGGAGCTGGTAAGAGACCTAAATTCCTTACAATCTCACCTCAAGAATTGTGAGTTCTTACACAGAACGCGGCACAAAAGTGGCAAAGCCACAACAAATCTATTCTTAGAGCGGTACCTCAATGGTTTGGGTATTGGTATCTGCTGAAGGAACCAATGGGGGTCCTTGAGCAAGACCCTTAACCCTCATTGCTAAAAGGTGGTTGTATTCTATGTTTTGACTCCATCAAGTTGGAATACTTGTTGGTCACTACAGATAACAGTGTCGTCTGAATGACCTCATGTCATGTGACGTTCTATGCAGGAGCTGGTAAGAGACCTAAATTCCTTACAATCTCACCTCAAGAATTGTGAGTTCTTACACAGAACGTGACACAAAGTGGCAAAGCAACAACAAACCTGTTCCCACAATGAGCGAGCCTTTGCTGAAGGTTCTATTATCTCCTTTGAAAAGACCTTCAGCAACAATAGCACCACTGCGGAATGTTTCGAACCGGTGGAATTTAATATATCCTCGACGTCTGCATAAATGCCTCCCCTCACCCTCAGTGACATCACTCACTTACATCAGCATGGAAATAAGATCCCAGCTACTAAAGGTGTGATGTTGAGGTGTGGATTGGCACGGTGGCTGAGTGGTTAGCATGTTCTCCTCTTAGCTCTAGGGCGTCCCGGTTCGAATCCCAAACTGGGTGGAGCTTCCATGTTCTCCCTGTGTCCGCGTGGGCTTCCTCCGGGTTCTCCAGTTTCCTCCCACAGTCCAAAAACATGGATCAAGGTCAATTGAATTCTCCAAATTGTGTGTGTAGAGTGTGTGTGTGTGTGTGTGTCTGTGTGAGTGAGCATGTGCCCAGTGATAGATTGCCCCCTGTCCTGGGTGTACCTGCCCAGCGCCCCAAACATTCTCCCCTGGATGGGCATGGGGAACCACCCCCCCGCGACCCTAGTAGAGGATAAAGCGGAAGATAATGGATGGATAGATTATTTCGGGGGCGGCACAGTGGCTTAGTGGTTAGCATGTTCTCCTCTCAGCACTAGGGATTCCCAGTTCTAATCCCGATCTGGGTAGAGTTTCCATGTTCTCCCTGTGTCCGCGTGGGTTTCCGTGAGGGTTTCAGGGTTCTCTGGTTTGCTCCCACAGTCCAAAAACATGGATCACGGTCCAATGGATTCTCCAAATTGCCCCATATAGAGTGTGTGTGAGAGTGAGTGTGTTCCCAGTGATAGATTGCCCCTCTGTCCTGGGTGTATCTGCCCAGCGCCCGAAACGTTCTCCCCTGGATGGGCATGGAGATCCTAGTAGAGGATGAAGCCAAAGATATTCATTGAATGAATGTTCAGGTATGGATATATTTGCCCGTGTATCGTCAGCTGCCCGGTTATTGATCCCGTTATTGATCCATGGACAGGGTTCTAATGCAGCCCGCGTTGTTATGCGTTCGTATGCATGTCACAAGTGTCTCGATTGTTCTCCTTATCAGACCTCGCGCTCCCTTCCATGTCATTCATAATCCTCTCCTCCGAAATGGAACCCATTCTGCCTTCATGAGGCGCAAGAGCTGCAGGGAGACGGCGAGCGAGCCACTATTAATTAGCCGAACACAAATCCAATCACTTAATTCATTCTCTGAAATCCCGGGACAAATGATTTCATTTGAATGACCTGGCGCTGGTAGAAATTGGCAGCTTTGGCCACGACCGAGACAAATGTCCTGGCATATACGCCACGGTACAATCACCGCCATATAGTCGCCATGGCAACATCCATCCATCCGTTATCTTCCGCTTATCCTCTACTAGGGTCGCGGGCGGGGGGGGGTTCCCCATGCCCTTCCAGGAGAACCTTTCGGGCGCTGGCCAGATACACCCAGGACAGGGCGCCAATCTGTCAGTGGACACACACTCACTCACACACACAAACACGCTTTATATGGGGCAATTTGGAGAATTCAATTGACCTTCAGCCATGTTTTTGGACTGTGGGAGGAAACCGGAGAACCCTGAGGAAACCCACGTGGACACGAGAACATGGAGACTCCACCCTGATAGGGATCCGAACCAGGAATCCCCAACGCTGAGAGGAGAACATGCCAACCACTAAGGCATGGCAACATATCATTGGTATACATACAGTATACCCCTGTTATGAATGCCCTGGAACAAATGCCCCCACATGAGGGACCTAAATCCCTCAGCGCTCGCAATTGGCTTGCAATGCCCCAGTGGGAACACCATGGTACAAAAGCCTTTATATAAACACTAAAGGCTCAAATGCCCTAGCACATGTCTGGGCGCGAGACCTGGCTCATGTGCTGGTATAAATGCTCTGGCATAAATGCCCCCGTTCAAATGCCCAGTTGGAGTCAGCACTGTGGTGGAAACACATTGGATGGAACAAACATCCTGGCTTAGATACCCTGGAAGCCACGTCCCGGTGCAAAGACCCTGGGATAACCCCCCTGTATGAATGCCCGGGGTGGAAACACGGTGCAATGGTGCTAGTGTCCAACTATCATCAATCGAATAGCAGAGTATGAGTTTTAAATAACGAACAATTTAATTAATTAATACAGTATATGCACTGGGCGGCATGCTGGCTTAGTTGTTAAGTATGTTCTACTCTCAGTGCTACGGTTCGAATCCCAATCTGGATGGAGTTTCCATGTTCTCCCCGTGTCCGCGTGGGTTTCCTCCAGGTTCTCCGGTTTCCTCCCACAGTCCAAAAACATGGATTAAGGTGAATTGGTGAGGGGGGTTTTAGTGCAGCAGTGCTTTACCTCAGTGACACTGCTGGGATAGGACTAATCCATCCATCCATCCATTATCTTCAGCTTTATCCTCTACTAGAGTTGTGTGGGGGGGTTCCCCATACGCATCCAGTGAAGAATGTTTCGGGCGCTGAGCAGATGCACCTAGGGCAGGGTGCCAACTGGATACACACTCACACACACATACACTCTATATGGGGCAATATGGAGAATTCAATTGACCTTGAATCCATGTTTTTGGACTGTGGGAGGAAACCGGAGAACCCGGAGGAAACCCATGCGGACACGAGAACATGGAAACTCCACCCAGATTGGGATTCCAACCGGGAATCCCCAGCGCTGAGAGGAGAACATGCTAAACACTAAGCCACATGCCGCCCTGATTGGAATAATGCCCCCACCAAATAACCCCTTCTCTGTGGTGGTACTATTGGGGTTCTGAGCATTAGAACAGAGTAAAGGGGATGTACACAGTATGTACTGTAGAACACAAACAGATGGACTACAGAATGGAACCATAGAACTACAAAGTCCATCTTTACTGGAAGTGGAACTGAGAACATGGGGAACACGGGGAACATTGGAGCTGTGCTGTATTTCTGTATGGTAGATGTTTACATCTGTGTTGATCATGTGCAGGATGTAATTAACCCGCCGCCATCGACTCGGAGAGGAAATAGATTTAAAAGCAATCGGGCCAGGCACCGATGATTAACCTTGCGTTGTTCTAATCGATCGGCGCCGCCGGCCGGCCCACCGCGCCGCTTCATTCCCAGCTCTCGGCGTTGGGAACCTGTCAAACTTCCTGTAACCGATAATAAGGCTTTTCTCTCTTTCGGTGTCCCGAGCGCTCGCCGTCTCAGCGATTCGTTCCACATTGATTTTCTCTTACAAATCTCACAAGTAACTCGGGAAGGCTGGCGAGCGTGACGGCAGGAAGCTCCACCCACAGACCGTCACAGCAACAACAGTAACATCACCAGATGGAGCGACGGACTGGGATCATTAAAATGCAGGTCCTCACAGGTCGAACCCGGGGCCCGCTGACGCCTCGCTGCAGCCTTAGAGTTAATACATCCATTATAAGAGATTTACTCAGGGTTGCCATGGTAATTAATAAAAGTGCTGCTATTCTGTTTGTGTGTGTGTGTTTATGTTTGTGCATATATGTGTGTGTGTGTGTGTGTGTGTGTGTGTGTGTGCATGTATGTATGTGTGTGTTACCCACGAACATGCGTGCGAGTGTGTGCATGTATGTATGTGTGTGTGTGCATTTATGTGCTTATATGTGCGTATGTGTGTGTGCATGTTTATATTTGTGTTTGTGCAAGTGTGTGTGTGTGTGGGTGTGTGTGTGTTTGTGTATGTGTGTGTGCGTGAGTGTGTGCGTGTGTGTTTGTGAGTGTGTGTGTGTGCAGGTGCGTGCAGGTGTGTGTTTGCGTGTACATGTTTGTATGTGTGTGTGCATGTGTGTGTGCATGAGTGTGTGCGTGTGTGTTTGAGAGAATGTGTGTGTGTGCAGGTGCGTGCAGGTGTGTGTGCATGTGCATTTGCATGGGTATGTGCATTTACGTGCTTATGTGTGTATGTGTGAGTGGGTGTGTGTGTGTGTGTGTGTGCATTTACGTGCTTGTGTGTGTGTGTGTGTGTGTGTCTGTGTGCATTTACGTGCTAATATGTGTGTGTGTGTGTGTGTGTGTGTGTGCATTTACGTGCTTATATGTGTGTATGTGTGTGTGCATGTTTATATTTGTGTTTGTGCAAGTGTGTGTGTGTGTGTATGTGTGTGAGTGTGTGTGTGTGTGCATTTGCATGGGTGTGTGCATTTACGTGATTATATGTGTGTATGTGTGCGTGCAGGTGTGTTCCTATATGTGTGTGTTTGTGTGTGTGTGCATGCATGTGTATATTTGTGTTTGTGCAAATGTGTGTGTGTGTGTGTGTGCATGCATGTGTATATTTGTGTTTGTGCAAGTGTGTGTGTTTGCGCATGTGTGTGTGTATGTGTGTGTGTCTACCAGGCGGCACTGTGGTTAGCACGTTGGCCTCTCAGCACTGGGGACCACCCTGACCTTCATCAGTGGGGGGCGCTGTTTACCGTGTTCAGGTGCTGGGGAACCTACACATTGAGGTGTCGTCACGGCGACTCACCCGGTAGTAATCCGTGCTGTAAATGTCCCGCGACATGCCGAAGTCTCCGATCTTGACGAGCAGTCCGTTACCCACGAGGCAGTTCCGTGTCGCCAGGTCGCGGTGCACGAAGTGCTGGGAGCCGAGGTACACCATCCCCGCCGCGATCTGCGTGGCTATGTGCAGCATCTGCGATAAGCCCAGCTCGCCGCTCGTCTGCAGGGGCTGGCCGTCGACCAGGATCATGGCGTCGGGACCGTGCGCTCTGTCAAAAGCAAGCACAACAATCAATTGCTTTTCCTTTCTGTATTTCAACAAACCGCCGTAAGATTGTTTGGGGTAGATATATGCACAAGCAGCATTGCTATTTAAGCTATGCAGGCGGAAAGCAATTCGTATCTTAACATGCAGGGGTGTAAGTTAGGACCCACTGCATTCTAGAACAATAACCATACCTCACCTATAAGACATGCTGGTGGTAGCATTATGCTGTTGGCCTTTTTTCTCAGGAGGGTTCCCAATATCCATCCAGGGGAGAACGTTACCAAAAATGTACCTGAACATGCCGCATTTCGAGATGGCCACGCCCATCGGGGAGATATATTCACAAACAGCGTTGTTATTTAAACCACACAGTCGAAAGGCTAGACTGTGGGCGGGGTGTCAGATAGCGATAGCTATAGTATATACCATATTTACATATGCGTATCTAGAACCCATTATGTTTTGAAAGCTGTTTACACTGTAGAATACTCTTCGAGTCCCCCCCCCCTCCCGCTGCCACCTAGACTGGAGGAACCGCAGAACCTGACACTACACACCCCACCCCCGCAGTCTGTGTGAGTGTTTTATCTGCTGTCTATCAAGACGTGCGGCATCGGCATTTAATCCAGTCCCGGCGCCGGCGAGCCACTCGAGCCTCGGGGCCTCGGCAGACCCCCCGGCACGCCAAGTCTCCCACGTTCTGCGGCGGCCGGTTCTCATCCATCACGCTCTGATAGCTCACTCTGCAGCAACATGACAGGAAATGAAAGCCGGCGCGTCTCATCTGGCGCTCTCCGGGCCGCGCTGACGATCAGATTATCGTTAAAGCTCCTAAAAATACAATAAACATCAGGTGGCCGGGCAGAAGGACACGTTCTCGAGTCCGGAACGCGTCAGACGACGTTACAGGTAATGGGAGAATGCCCGAGCCATGAGCGTCATCGTTACGGTTACGGAGGTTTTATGTTTAGGCAAAACCTGTGACCTGTTCCATCAGCCAATCAGGTTTTTAGATGCAGGGCTGAATTGAGGTTCAGTAGTAGGTTTATGGGGCAGTTTTAGGTTTGTAGGGCACTCAGAGGTTTGTGGGGGACTCAGTCTGGTGGGGCAATCATAGGTTTGTGGGGAAGTCATAGGTCTGTGGGGCAGTCATAGGCTTGTGGGGCAGTCGTAGGTTTGCAGGGCAGTCATAGGTTTGTGGGGCAGTCATAAGTCTGTGGGGCAGTGGTAGGCTTGTGGGACAATCATAGATTTGTGGGTAACTCTTAGGCTGGTGGGGCACTCATAGGCTGGTGGGGCAGTCGTAGGTTTGTGGGGCAGTCATAGGCATAGGTCTGTGGGTAACTCGTGGGTTTGTGTGGAACTTGTGGGCTTGTGGGGCAGTCCTAGGCTTGTAGGGCAGTCATAGGCTTGTGGGGCAGTCCTAGGGTTGTGTGGCAATCCTAGGCTTGTGGGGCAGTCCTAGGCTTGTGTGGCAGTCTTAGGCTTGTGGGGCAGTCATAGCTATGTGAGGCAGTCCTAGGCTGCTGTGACAATTCTAGGCTTGTGGTTAAGGAACCAGCCCTACGACCTAAAGGTACCCGGTTCGATTCCCGCTCCCAACAAATACCATAGCTAAAGTGCCTTTCCAAACAAAACATACGGCTGCACTCCTAAACTCTTAGCCCCAATTGCTCCCTGGGTGCCACGTACAGGGCTGCCGAGCGCGTCCCATCCATCACTTCATTACCTTTCTTGAAGTATCCCAGCTTGACGGTTGCGGAGCAGAGAGGCGGGTGTGCTAACCACTACGCCACCGTGGCGTTTTTTATAGATCAATAAAATATCTGCTTTATATAAGAAGCGGTCTTTGTGTGAGCGTCGAATATATGCTTTCATCAAAGTTAAACCAAAACCCTCAGAAGTAACTCACGGATTTCCATGGCAACCGATCACTTTCATACAAATCATACATAATTCGATTAGCAATAAATTCTCATTTTTAGAGAATTTAACATGCTAACTGAACACGCTAACCTTCAGGATGCTTATTGTTCAGTTAACCGCTGATCAACCTAATTGTCATATATTAATGACTGCTTTTATGGTTACCATAGTTACCTGACCTATGAAATATCCATGTCTTCTGACTTTGATCTTATTTGCTTCCATGTTTAAAAGATTACGCTCAAGAAGCTTTTATTGGGTCTGATTCAGGCCTTGACATGAATTGGAATGTCGATGTACAGTACAGTAAGTAAATATACACACAGGGCACCCCGCCATGGCCATTTTCCCACCTTTAGCCTGCGTGGTTTAAATAGCAATGCTGCATGTGAATATATCTCCCCCGATGGGCGTGGCCATCTCATGGTACATTTCTGGTAACGTTCTCCCCTGGATGAATAATGGGAAACCTCTTCAGAAAACAGGTCAAAGGCACGATGCTACCACCACCATGTCTTATAGGTTACTTTCTAGAACACAGTGGGTCCTATCTTACACCCCTGGATGTCGTGATACTGATTGCTTTTTGCCTGTGTGGTTTAAATAGCAATGCTGCGTGTGAATATATCTCCCCCGATGGGCGTGGCCATCTCTAAATGTGCACGTAAATGCACGTTTTCAGGTAAATTTCTGGCGTAACGTTCTCCCCTGGATGGATATTGGGAACCCTCCTGAGAAAACAGGTCAACAACATAATGCTACCACCACCATGTCTTATAGGTGAGGTACGGTTATTGTTCTCAAACACAATCTTGGTGACGGAGAACCCAGGTGCACCGGTGACTGAAAACACCCTCTCCAGACGTCAACAGTCAGATGTCAGGGCTGAATTATCAACACAGATGAGTGTTCAACTCACGGAACCCTGAATAGAACCGTACGCTATACTGTGGGTTCTCTATTCAGACATATGGAGACGCTGATGTACCTGAGCATTCAAAATCCTGGATTTAAGGCAAATTGGCTGCTCTAAATTGCCCATATAGTGTGAGTAATGTGTTTGTAAGTGTACCCAGTAAGTTTGTAAGTGTACCCAGTGATGGATTGGCGCCCTGTCCTGGGTGTATCTGCCCAGTGCCTGAAACATTCTCCCCTGGATGGGCATGGGAAACCCTCCCACAACCCTAGTGGATGATTTAGCGGAACATATTGGACGCGTATTCTTTTGCACGTCTCCGTTACCTCCCGGCTGCTGTTTATTGTTCCTGACCTGTTCCATGTCCTGTGTATAATTAGTATGGTTCTATGAAGCTCATATCAGCTTCGCTTTGTCAGTACGTCTATTCCTCACGTTACTTGCCGTGCTGTTTTACTTCCCTGGGTTTCCATCTTTATCGCAATTAATTCTTCATTATTGGAATTAATTGAGTGGAACAGAATGTGCTCGGACACGCGCAGCCACGTCAACAGAATAGTAACAAGGAGCCGACTCTGGTTCTCATGGCTCTCTACATGTTCTCCCTCTGCCTGTGTAGGACATCTTCTGGGAGTCCCGAGACATGTATGTCAGCTAAACGGGAAATACAAGGGTGCCAAGATGGGCCTAATGTAATGAGGGTCTGCCTAATTCAATTTTTTGGCGGAGAACCAAGAACAGGTAATTGGTTCCAGTGCTGCCAATTGGGTCTGCATGTTTTCCATAGGCCTGTGTGGGCCCCTATGCCTGGACTGATGAACTGACGAAGGTGCCAAGATAGGCTTTGGTAACCCTTGCAACAGTGATGAGGGTCTACCCAATTCAATTTTGGGGCGGAGAACCAAGTAGAGGTAATTGGTTCCAATGCTGCCAATGGAACATGGAGTCTTTCCACTGGAAGTCCTTCCCTGCCACCACCATTGGGTCCTTTAGTGTGTGCATGTTCTCCCAATGCCTGGACTGATGACTTGACGATGGTGCCAATATAGGCCTTGGTAACCCCTGCAACTGTGATGAGGGTCTACCCAATTCAATTAGGGGAAGAACCAAGAAGAGGTCATTGGATCCAATGCTGCCATTGGAACATGGAGCCTATCTTGGCTCTTGTTGCTATGCCACTCCATCTCATTACACTGTAGAACCTTACTATGTGTTCGTGCTGCAGGTTGGCATACAGGTCAGTTTCCCATTGGAAGTCCTACCCTGCCTCCAACATTGGGTCCTTTAGTGTCTGCATGTTCTCCCTATGCCTGGACTGAACCCCAGACCATGGAGCCAAGATAGGCCTTGGTAACCCCTGCAACTGTGATGAGGTTCTACCCAATTCAATTAGGGGAAGAACCAAGAATAGATCATTGGTTCCAATGCTGCCAATCGAACATGGAGTCCATTTTTGGCTCTCGTTGAGACGTCAGCTTCCCGCTGGAAGTCCTACTCATCCACCACCGTTGGGTCCTTAAGTGCCCGCATGTTCTCCCTATGCCTGTGTGGGCCACAAGGCCTGGACTGATGGCCAGACAATGCAGCCAAGATAGGCCTTGGTAACCCCTGCAACTGTGATGAGGGTCTACCCAATTCAATTAGGGTAAGAAACAAGAATAGGTCATTGGTTCTAATGCTGCCAATGGAACATGGAGTCTATTCTTGGCTCTCATTGCTACGTCACTCTGTCTCATGATGCTGTCACATAGATCTCTGGGAACCAGTTGGCATTTGAGGTTGTAACGGATGTATTTTTCATACTTGTATTTGGTATTTTGCTTGAAGACATTTAACTGCCATGTTTTTGCTGAATTAAGAATCAGGAAGTGTTTCGTGGACTTGCACCATGCACAGCTGACTACATCCCATCGGACCGACCCACTCGACATGTGTAGGCATGGTAGCTCATTAGGAAGGAACTTGGATGTAAGCAATCGGAAGGTCAGGGGATCAGACTCCAGCCCCAACTCCACCAAAGTTGCCAATGTGGGCCCTTCACCCTGATCTCTGACGCCAACCAATGGCTGAAATACTTGGTTAAAAGTGTCTGCAAAATGATGCAATGTAATGTAAACAGTACAACAGAAGGGCTTTTGGATTCTAAAGATACCTTAGGAACTTGTTGAGGTCTCCATGCTTCATGTACTCGAACACCATGATGAGTGGATCTCCATCCACGCACACGCCGTAGAACTTCACTATGTGCTCGTGCTGCAGGTTGGTGAGCAGCTCAGCCTCCCGCTGGAAGTCCTTCCTTGCCGCTAACGTCGGGTCCTTTAGTGTCTGAGAATACATCAAATAAATAAACTCAGAACTTGAGTCCACAGGCTATTTTCCCGCCTTTTGCCAGTGGGGATTAAATCGCAACACTGCTTTTTGAATATAGCTACCCCGATGGGCGTGGCCATCTTAAAGCCTATGACTGCTAGGACTGATTACACATTGTGTTGCACCTGGCCACTCTGCGCCTGAAGCTCAGCCCCAGTTGTTGATTGGTTCTAGTTTTGGACCCATCAGGGCAGAACAGGGCACCAATTCATCACTTTCCCCCAATCAACTCCCCCATCAACTCTCCCCATCAACTACCTAATAACTCCTCCAACAACTCCCCCATCAACTCTCCCCATCAACTCTCCCCATCAACTACCTATTAACTCCTCCAACAACTCCCCCATCAACTCAACATCAACTCTCCCCATCAACTACCTATTAACTCCTCCAACAACTCCCCCATCAACTACCCAACAACTCTCCCCATCAACTCTCCCCTCTCCCCATCAACTACCTATTAACTCCTCCAACAACTCCCGCATCAACTCCCCCATCAACTTCCCCCCCAACTTCCCCCTCAACTTCCCCCTCAACTTCCCCATCAACTCTCCATCAACTCCCTCCCATCAACTCCCTCCCATCAACTCCCTCCCATCAACTCCCTCCCATCAACTCCCCCATTCCACGCCTTTTTGTGTGTTTTTTCCCCATCGTTATGATGTGAATATAAAAACGCTCTGCCATGTCTTACGTTCTGTATAGAGAGAACGCGGTGGTACCAAGAACCTGCGTTTTAGACAAATCTCCGCAGCCCTGTGGCAAATGGCTTGGTGAAACAAGCGAGCCGAACCCATCTAATCGTCGTGATGTCGTGGACAATGAACCTGTGGGTTGACTTCCCACTAATGACCCAGTCCCTCAAAACCACTATAATGATTAAGAACCGAACCGCCTGCACAGATTACAGCACTCTAACTCTTAAAAAAGGCAGAACGAGCTCCATTATAATTGATCTGTCCACTCAGTAAAAGGGGCCTGGGTTCTTTTATCGATTTCTACCTGATCCGTCATCTCCAACCCGACCCGGCCTCACTTTTGGTTTCTAGTGGGAGTGAAGGATCGGGTTGAAACGGCAGTTTACTATCCACCAGATCATTACTGAGTCTCGACCGGAGTGTAACCGGAGAGACAGGCCACCCTCCCTCCTGCCCCCTCCTGCCCGTCCCTCCCACCCCCCATCGTCCCTTACCTTGACAGCTACAAGCATCTTGTCCTTGGTGGGGCTGAGATTATAGCACTCGGCCAGGAAGACCTTCCCGAAGGCGCCTTCGCCGAGCTCTCGCTTCAGCACGATGTCCCGCCTCTTTATGTGCTGAACATCTGCAGAGTCACGGAGAGAGAATAATAAACCATGAACCCGGAATGTGCTGTAGGATTTATAGAAGCGATACACAGATGGGTTTGATTAAACATCTATAACTGGAAACGCTGCAACCATCCAACTCTAATTTAACAAAAACACCATGGTAACATTTATTAAAGAGAGGATGACATAACTTTACATCAAAGGATTTATACAAATAAGAATAATCTGTTAATGTGAGCTTATACATTGTAATTACTCCTGATTAACACACTGTGTGTAGATCATCATCAGATCCGGTTCAGTCCTCACGTGTTAGTTCCTGCAGGCTTAAGTGGGGAGTTGATAGGATGGGGAGTTGATGGGGAGTTGATGGGGGAGTTGATTGGAAGAGTTGATGGGGGAGTTGATGGGAGGGAGTTGATGGGGGAGTTGATTGGAAGAGTTGATGGGGGAGTTGATGGGAGGGAGTTGATGGGGGAGTTGATGGGAGGGAGTTGATGGGGGAGTTGATTGGAAGAGTTGATGGGGGAGTTGATGGGAGGGAGTTGATTGGAAGAGTTGATGGGGGAGTTGATGGGAAGGAGTTGATGGGGGAGTTGATGGGAAAGTTAATGGTGGAGTTGATGGGAAGAGATGATGGGGAAGTCAACTGGGAAGTTGATTAAGGGAAAGTTAATGGGGGAGTTGATTGGGGGCTAGTTAATAGGGAGTTGATGGGAGCTGAAGAGGGGGCTAGTAGATGAGGAGTTGATCGGGGGGCTAGTTGATGGGGGGAATTGAAAAGGAGCTTAAGGGGGAGTTGAATTGGTAGTTGATGGGGTGGGCTAGTTGATGGGGGGAGTTGATAGGGAGCTGAAGGGGGGGGGCTAGTTGAAGGCGGGAGTTGATAGGGAGTTGATGGGGGAGTTGATTGGGAGTTGATGGAGAGTTGAAGAGGGGGCTAGTTGATGAGGAGTTGATGGGGGGCTAGTTGATGGGGGGAGTTGATAGGGAGCTGAAGGGGGAGTTAATTGGGAGTTGATGGGGGGGGGTTGGTTGATGGGCGGAGTTGATAGGGAGCTGATGGGGGAGTTGATTGGGAGTTGATGGGGAGTTGATGGAAGGCTGGTTGATGGGGAGATGATAGGAGGGGCGAGTTGATGGGGAGTTGATGGGGGGGGGGGACTAGTTGATGGGGAGTGGATGGCATGAGTCAGACTGCGTCTCACAGGGACCTCGAAGGTGTGGATTCGGAGGTTCCCGCTGATTATCCTGACCTTCCTGCAGTCAGTGATTCGGTGGCAGATGCCGCAGCGCGTCCATTTCCAAAAACAAAAGCTGGTTTCTTGTTTGTGATCACATCTCATCAGGAAATTTCTGCCGAGTAAATGGACTCGGAAATGTCACAAACCCACTTCCCCAATGTCCTGTAATCAGCAAAGTGCTGCCTGGACCTTCTAACGGATCAATGGAGGCATTTCAGAGGTTTCAAGGTTCCGGTGAAGGGAAACCAGAGTTCATCAGGCGTCTGACAACTGTCCTTCTCATCGCCGCACAGGATACCAAAGTCCCACTGTCTGTTTCCTCCAGTTATCATATAGATGGACTTTGTAGTTTTATAATTGCAGATTGTAGTCCATTGTTGGTTCTCTGTTGGTTCTCTGTTCTCTATTGGTCAGGAACATCACAGAACAGGTAGAATTTGGGTGGTGGATTGTTTATTGTCAGTTCTGCATGACACTGATGTGGTGAGGGGGGTTTTAGTGCAGCAGTGCTTTACCTCAGTGACACTGCTGGGATAGGACTAATGCACCCACCAAATAACCCCTGCTCTGTGGTGGTACTATTGGGGTTCTGACCATTAGAATAGAGGGGGACGTACACACTATGTACTGTAGAACACAAACAGATGAACTACAGAATGGAATTGTAGAACTACAAAGTCCATCTTTAGGCCAAAAACATGGATTGAAGGTGAATTGGGTGCTCTAAATTGCCCCTATATAGTATGGCTGTGTGAATGAGTGTGTGTCCAGTCCTGGGTGTGTATGTCCAGAAACTTTCTCCCCTGGATGGGCATGGGGAACCCTCCCCCCCCCCCCCCCCCCCCCCCCGTGTGTAAGTGTGTGTTTGTGTGTGTTTGTGCTAACCACTAAGCCACCGTGCCACCTCATCCAAAATCAACTGCTCTAATTAGCTACAAGATCATTAAGCCACATCTGTCACATGTACCCCCCCACAATACCCTCATCCTCCTTCCTAAAGAACAGTCACATGATCAATCCAACATCACTCTGCACCATCAGCCCGCGTAAAGCAACGCCGGCTCCACATTAAAGCGCATCCTCCGGCCTCCCGGATCGAACCGTGAGCCCGTGTGCGCGGGACATTCATTTAGCAGGTGCGACGGGTTGGGATGGACGTGTGAGACAGGGGGCCGTGACAGCACTGATGGAGCGCTGGCGTGATGGAGCGGCGGAGACAACGTCACCTCTGAGCTCGGTCACCTGCAGCTGTGTGTATAGAAGGAAACGCCAGGATTCATTAGAGCTGCTCCGTCACCTGAGGGACAGCAGGTCAATAAAAGCTGCAGCTTTTCATCAAAACGTCTCTGTCCTGCACGACTGCCAGAACGCATGATGCACCTGTCTGTCTGCGTTCGTATGTCTCACTCACAGCCGCAGACACTCTAAAACTGGAACCCTAGAACAGCTTGCAGAACGATACATACAGGATGCAAATCTAGCCATCCATCCATCCATTAGCTTCAGCTTAAACTTGTACTAGAGTTGCAGGGGGGGGGTTCCCCATGGCCATCTATGACACACACACACACACACGCTATAGGGGCAATTTAGAGTAGCTATCTAATGTCTCATCTCATTATATTCCGCTTAATGTTATACCTTTAGAGTAGGGTTGCAAGGGGGTTCTCCATGCCCATCCAGGAGAGAACGTTTCGGGCGCTGGACAGATACACCCAGGACAGGGCGCCATCGCTGAGCACACACACACACACACACACACACACACACACACACACACACACACACACACACACACACTATACTACCAATTCACTTTGAATCCATGTGTTTGGGCTGTGGGAAGAAACCGGAGAACCCTGAGGAAACCCATGTGGACAGGGGAAGAACATGAAACCTTCACCCAGATCGGGACTCGAACCTGGAGCCCCAGCGCTGAGAGGCAGACATGCTAAACATTACATCACACACACACACGAACACACACACAAAGACACACACTATACAGGGGCAATAGAACAGCCACTTCACCTTGAATCCAGTTTTTTGGACTGTGGGAGGAAACAGAGAACCCGAAGAAAACCCACATGGACGTGGGGAGAACATGGAAACACCGTTTCCATGGATCTTGGATCTTCCCTGGATCTTCCCCCGACGTAAATATATTTTGACTTTGGAAAGACCCAGACCCTTCACAGAGACTTAGAGAACATGCAAAATATACTAAAACTATATGAGGAAATAGAATATGAGTATATATTTTCTTGTGGAGACGCCTCCAGCTTGAGAGGCAATATATAATCCCTGTCATAATCTATAATCTGATGTGGGTCAGACGATCGCTGTAGTTTATTATGCCGCTGTCCAGGGTTCTGTACATATTAAGATAGAACTAAAAGTAAAGTATTCTTTCTTTAGTTTATTTTTTGGGCCACTGGGGCTTATTCCAGCACTCAAATAAACTCATTCACATTTCACTATCTTCAGTCCACCCAACGTTAATGTCTCTGGACTTCAGACTGGAACTGAACCTACACAGAGACGTAGAGAACTTGCAAAATATACTAAAACTATATGAGGATAGGGCGGCTTAGTGGTTAGAACGTTTGCCTCTCAGCACTGGGGATTCCAGGTTCGAATCCCGATCTGGGTGGAGTTTCGATGTTCTCCCCGTGTCCACGTGGGTTCTCCTCCGGGTTCTCCGGTTTCCTCCCACAATCCAAAAACATGGATCAAGGTCCATTGAGTTCTCCAAATTGCCCCATATAGAGTGTGTTTGTGTGTGTGTGTGTCTGTGTGAGTGTGTGCCCAGTGATAGATTGGTGCCCTGTCCTGGGTGTATCTGCCCAGCGCCCCAAACGTTCTCTCCTGGATGGGCATGGGGAACCCCCCCCCCGCGACCTAATACAGGATAAAGCGGAAGATATGAGGATATAGAATGTGAGAATATTTTTTGTTGTTACTCAGTGGAGACGCCTTCTGCTTGAGAGGCAGTATATAATCCCTGTCATAATCTATAATCTGATGTGGGTCAGATGATCGCTGTAGTTCCTTTGATTATGCCGCTGTCCAGGGTTCTGTACATATTAAGATAGAACTAAAAGTAAAGTATTCTTTCTTTTATTTATTTTTTAGGCCACTGGAGCTTATCCCAGCACTCAAAGAAAGCGATTTCCACTTTCCGTTTCTATCTTCAGTCAGATAGCAGTGCGGCACACAGAACCCCGTCCCTTCATCCTTCCGCCCGGCCATATTTCTCTCTCATCCCTTTACTTTACATTTATAGAAATCCGATTCTATTTTAAATCCTCAAGCTGTCGTCGCTTCATATCGGCGAGACGCAGACGGAACGCCGCCGTAATGAAGCCTGAAGATTCCAACTGGCATTAAACTGATTTAAATCTCACTCTGGCTTCGTTAATGATGCACTTTATATCAATAAGTAAATCCACATCCCACCCCAGCGGCGTTCTCCAGCGGCACGGCCCACCCCGGTGCCGGGGACGAAGACGGCCGACAGCGGGATCATCTGGAAGACGGATGACCTTCTCCGAGCTACAGGTGTAACCCTGGCAGAAAATTAATCCTGATTAGGGGACGTGACGGGACAGGTCTCTGGGATTAATGATGGATCCTTATCTGCCGTTGCTCCATTAATTCTCCTAAAAATAGGTTCATCTGCTTCTTCATCTTCATCATCGTTATTAGAAAAGAGAACCCCGCAGATGTTTAAGAAAGAACAAAAAAATAGAGCGAACTCCAGGTGTTGCTTCTTCCCCTCAGACACTATATAGGGGCAATTTAGAGCAGCCATTTTACCTTGAATCCATGTTTTTGGACTGTGGGAGCAAGCTGAGGAATCTGGAGGAAACCCACACAGACACGGGGTGGAGAGAACATGCAAACTCCACCCAGCTTATGATTTAAACCCAGATCCCCAGCGCTAAGAGGTGAACGTGCTGCCCCACACACTCTATGGGGGCAATTCAGAGCAGCAATTTTACCTTGAATCCATGTTTTTGGACTGTGGCATCAAACCGGAGAACCCAAAGGAAACCAACGCAGACACAGGGTGAGGAGAACATGCAAACTCCACCCAGCTCAGGATTTAAACCCGGATCCCCAGCGCTGAGAGGCGAACGTGCAGTATGGGGTCAATTCAGAGCAGCCATTTCACCTTGAATCCATGTTTTTGGACTGTGGAAGCAAACCGAGGAACCCGGAGGAAACCCACACAGACACGGGGTGGGGAGAACATGCAAACTCCACCCAGCTTATGATTTAAACCCAGATCCCCAGCACTAAGAGGTGAACGTGCTGCCCCACACACTCTATGGGGGCAATTCAGAGCAGCAATTTTACCTTGAATCCATGTTTTGAATCCATGTTACCTTGAATCCATGTTTTGGACTGTGGCATCAAACCGGAGAACCCAAAGGAAACCAACGCAGACACAGGGTGGGGAGAACATGCAAACTCCACCCAGATTAGGATTCGAACCCGGATCCCCAGCCCTGAGTGTGCTAACCACTTAACCACTTTGCTGCCCCACACACTATATAGGGGCAATTTAGAGCATCTATTTTACCTTGAATCATGTTTTTATGACTGTGGGAGGAAACCGGGGAACCCATATGAAACCCACGCAGACACAGGGTGGGGAGAACATGCAAAACACCCAGATTGGTGATCAGAACTCCAGGTGTTGCTTCTTTCCCCTCAGACACTATATACAGTTGTGATCAAATTTATTCAACCCCAATGCTGCGAAGGGTTTTATGGAATTCAGTGCACATTTGTAATTGTGTTCATAATGAAATCTTACAAGGACTTGTTAAAGAACTAAATGCAACTAAGATAGCATCAATTGGTCATAAAGTATTAAATGGCCTTTTTGTGATTTCTTCATTGAACAATTATTCAACCCCTTTACAACTACCACTCATAAGAACAGAGGTTCATTCCAGTGTTTTCAATCAGGTATTGAAAACACCTGTGGATGTCAACGAACAGCAATCAAGCATGATAAGCAAATTAGGCAGATTTAAAAGGACTGTGATACTCAGCTCCTTCTAGACATCTACTGGTGTGTTTACAAGCATGGTGAAGGCAAGAGAATGGTCCCAGAAGACAAGAGAAGAGGTTATTGCTCTTCACAAGAATGGCAATGGATATAAAAAGATTGCGAAGTTGTTAAATATTCCACTATCGGAAGTATCATTCGCAAGTTCAAGTTAAAGGGCACAGTGGAAACGTTACCTGGTCGTGGCAGAAAGAAGATCACCGCGACTGCTGTGCGCTACCTGAAGCGTAATGTGGAGAAAAATCCCGCGTGACTGCTAAGGAACTGAAAAAAGACCTGTCAGATGTGGGCACTGAAGTTTCAGCTCAGACAATAAGGCGCGCACTGCATAACGAAGACCTCCATGCCAGAACTCCAGGCACACCCCCTTGCTGACTCCAAAGAACAAGACACGACTGCAGTACAAAGTCATGGGACAAGGGGGGACAGTGTAACAGATGCAAAGAACTCCACCAGCGCTATGTTTGGAGGAGGAAGAACCAGGCTTATGAACAAAAGAACACCTTGCCTACGTGAAGCATGGCGGGGGGTCATTATGCTTTGGGGCTGTTTTGCTTCTAATGGTACCCAACGTGTGCAGTGTACCATGAATTCCCTTCAACCACTTGGAGGAAAATGTGATGGAGTCAGTCTTTGCTTGCCCCACACAATGATCCGAAGCACACATCCATATAGGGGTTGAAATGAGAGCATCTATTTTATCCCAGACTGAATCATGAGAACCTTTGGGACCTAAAGACTGTGCGCAGGAATGTGACTGAACGGGGAACCCATATGAAACCCATAGGTCGCAAGACACAAGGGCTGGGTCATAACTGGAGAACTAAAAAATAATGCACTAAATAAAACACCACAGTATTGGTGATCAGAAATCATAAATATTTGGTCTAATTTATAAGTTGCTCTTTCCCCAATGTCAAACTGGCCACACTTTATAGGTAGGGGCAATTTAGAGCAGCCATTTTACCTTGAATCCATGTTTTTGGACTGTGGGAGCAAGCTGAGGAATCTGGAGGAAACCCACACAGACACGGGGTGGGGAGAACATGCAAACTCCACCCAGCTTATGATTTAAACCCAGATCCCCAGCGCTAAGAGGTGAATGTGCTGCCCCACACACTCTATGGGGGCAATTCAGAGCAGCAATTTTACCTTGAATCCATGTTTTTGGACTGTGGGATCAAACCGGAGAACCCAAAGGAAACCAACGCAGACACAGGGTGGGGAGAACATGCAAACTCCACCCAGATTAGGATTCGAACCCGGATCCCCAGCCCTGAGTGTGCTAACCACTTAACCACTTTGCTGCCCCACACACTATATAGGGCAATTTAGAGCATCTATTTTACCTTGAATCCATGTTTTTAGACTGTGGGAGGAAACCGGGGAACCCATATGAAACCCACGCAGACACAGGGTGGGGAGAACATGCAAAACACCCAGATTGGGATTCGAACCCGGATCCCCAGCGCTGAAAGGAGAACATACTAACCACTAAACCACCACACACTATATAGGGGCAATTTAGAGCAACCTTAATTCCATGTTTTTGGGGAACCCAAAGGAAACTCACAGACACTTGCAGACACAGGGAGAACATGCAAACTCCACCCAGATTGGAATTCGAACATGAATCCCCAGCGCTGAGAGGAGAACATGCCAACCACTAAGCCACTGTGCCGCCTGGGTCAAATTTGTTGTTGTTAATCGTTCAGGGAGCTGAATATTGGACACAGTTCCAGGTGGATTGACAGCACACCGCCGGCGGTTCCGCGGTGGTGGCGCTGCTCCACGCGCAGGGTCGCTGAGCTGATGGATGGAGTGGGCCGCTGGTGGAGGTCAGATTCTGACCGTCACGCCGCGGTGGCTGCAATTAGAGGTTTAATGACGGGGAGGCACAGATTTACATAGATATGATGGTAATAAACATCTACAGTGGAGAACGTGGTGGAGGGGGGGGGTTCATACGGTGATCTCGGGGGGGGGCGGGGGGGTCAGGGATTCTCGAGGGAACGCAGTACTGGGTCACGTGAATGTACTGCCAGTGCGACCACAGATGAAATAAAGGGAAGGTGCAGTGGTTGGCATGTTCTCCTCTCAGCGTGGTGGATCCCGGTTCGAATCCCAATCTGGGTGGAGTTTCCATGTTCTCCCCGTGTCCGTGTGGATTTCCTCTGGGTTCTCCGGTTTCCTCCCACAGTCCAAAAACATGGATTCAAGCTAAAATGGATGCTCTAAATTGCCCCTATATAGTGTGTGGGGCAGCATAGTGGTTAAGTGGTTAGCATGTTCTCCTCTCAGCGTGGTGGATCCCGGTTCGAATCCCAATCTGGGTGGAGTTTCCATGTTCTCCCCATGTCCGTGTGGATTTCCTCCGGGTTCTCCGATTTCCTCCCACAGTCCAAAAACATGGATTCAAGCTAAAATGGATGCTCTAAATTGCCCCTATATAATGTGTGGGGCAGCATAGTGGTTAAGTGGTTAGCATGTTCTCCTCTCAGCGGGGTGGATCCCGGTTCGAATCCCAATCTGGGTGGAGTTTCCATGTTCTCCCCGTGTCCGTGTGGATTTCCTCCGGGTTCTCCGGTTTCCTCCCACAGTCCAAAAACATGGATTCAAGCTAAAATGGATGCTCTAAATTGCCCCTATATAGTGTGTGGGGCAGCATAGTGGTTAAGTGGTTAGCATGTTCTCCTCTAAGTGCCGGGGATCTGGGTTCGAATCCCAATCTGGGTGGAGTTTACATGTTCTCCCCGTGTCTGTGTGGGTTTCCTCCAGGTTCTCCGATTTCCTCCCACAGTCCAAAAACATGGATTCAAGCTAAAATGGATGCTCTAAATTGCCCCTATATAATGTGTGGGGCAGCATAGTGGTTAAGTGGTTAGCATGTTCTCCTCTCAGCGGGGTGGATCCCGGTTTGAATCCCAATCTGGGTGGAGTTTCCATGTTCTCCCCGTGTCCGTGTGGATTTCCTCCGGGTTCTCCGGTTTCCTCCCACAGTCCAAAATCATGGATTCAAGCTAAAATGGATGTTCTAAATTGCTCCTATATAGTGTGTGGGGCAGCATAGTGGTTAAGTGGTTAGCATGTTCTCCTCTAAGTGCTGGGGATCTGGGTTCGAATACCGATCTGGGTAGAGTTTCCATGTTCTCCCCGTGTCCGTGTGGATTTCCTCCGGGTTCTCCGGTTTCCTCCCACAGTCCAAAAACATGGATTCAAGCTAAAATGGATGCTCTAAATTGCCCCTATATAGTGTGTGGGGCAGCATAGTGGTTAAGTGGTTAGCATGTTCTCCTCTAAGTGCCGGGGATCTGGGTTCGAATCCCAATCTGGGTGGAGTTTACATGTTCTCCCCGTGTCTGTGTGGGTTTCCTCCAGGTTCTCCGATTTCCTCCCACAGTCCAAAAACATGGATTCAAGCTAAAATGGATGCTCTAAATCGCCCCTATATAATGTGTGGGGCAGCATAGTGGTTAAGTGGTTAGCATGTTCTCCTCTCAGCGGGGTGGATCCCGGTTTGAATCCCAATCTGGGTGGAGTTTCCATGTTCTCCCCGTGTCCGTGTGGATTTCCTCCGGGTTCTCCGGTTTCCTCCCACAGTCCAAAAACATGGATTCAAGCTAAAATGGATGCTCTAAATTGCCCCTATATAGTGTGTGGGGCAGCATAGTGGTTAAGTGGTTAGCATGTTCTCCTCTAAGTGCCGGGGATCTGGGTTCGAATCCCAATCTGGGTGGAGTTTACATGTTCTCCCCGTGTCTGTGTGGGTTTCCTCCAGGTTCTCCGATTTCCTCCCACAGTCCAAAAACATGGATTCAAGCTAAAATGGATGCTCTAAATTGCCCCTATATAATGTGTGGGGCAGCATAGTGGTTAAGTGGTTAGCATGTTCTCCTCTCAGCGGGGTGGATCCCGGTTTGAATCCCAATCTGGGTGGAGTTTCCATGTTCTCCCCGTGTCCGTGTGGATTTCCTCCGGGTTCTCCGGTTTCCTCCCACAGTCCAAAATCATGGATTCAAGCTAAAATGGATGTTCTAAATTGCTCCTATATAGTGTGTGGGGCAGCATAGTGGTTAAGTGGTTAGCATGTTCTCCTCTAAGTGCTGGGGATCTGGGTTCGAATACCGATCTGGGTAGAGTTTCCATGTTCTCCCCGTGTCCGTGTGGATTTCCTCCGGGTTCTCCGGTTTCCTCCCACAGTCCAAAAACATGGATTCAAGCTAAAATGGATGCTCTAAATTGCCCCTATATAGTGTGTGGGGCAGCATAGTGGTTAAGTGGTTAGCATGTTCTCCTCTAAGTGCCGGGGATCTGGGTTCGAATCCCAATCTGGGTGGAGTTTACATGTTCTCCCCGTGTCTGTGTGGGTTTCCTCCAGGTTCTCCGATTTCCTCCCACAGTCCAAAAACATGGATTCAAGCTAAAATGGATGCTCTAAATCGCCCCTATATAATGTGTGGGGCAGCATAGTGGTTAAGTGGTTAGCATGTTCTCCTCTCAGCGGGGTGGATCCCGGTTTGAATCCCAATCTGGGTGGAGTTTCCATGTTCTCCCCGTGTCCGTGTGGATTTCCTCCGGGTTCTCCGGTTTCCTCCCACAGTCCAAAATCATGGATTCAAGCTAAAATGGATGCTCTAAATTGCCCCTATATAGTGTGTGGGGCAGCATAGTGGTTAAGTGGTTAGCATGTTCTCCTCTAAGTGCCGGGGATCTGGGTTCGAATCCCAATCTGGGTGGAGTTTACATGTTCTCCCCGTGTCTGTGTGGGTTTCCTCCGGGTTCTCCGATTTCCTCCCACAGTCCAAAAAGATGGATCAAGTCAATTGAATTCTCCAAGTTGCCCCATATAGAATGTGTATGTGTGAGTGAGTGAGTGTCCAGTGATAGATTGGCGTCCTGTCCTGGATGTATCTGCCCAGCGCCCGAAACGTTCTCCCCTGGATGGACGTTCTGCCTCAAGAGTTCTGCATCACTCCTCAGAGTTCTACCTCACCCTTCAGAGTTCTACCTCACCCCTCAGAGTTCTACCTCACCCCTCAAGAGTTCTACCTCACCCTGCAGAGTTCTACCTCACCCCTAAAGAGTTCTACCTCACCCCTCAAGAGTTCTACTTCACCCCTCAAGAGTTCTACCTCACCCCTCAGAGTTCTACCTCACCCCTCAAATGTTCTACCTCACCCTGCAGAGTTCAACCTCACCCCTAAAGAGTTCTACCTCACCCCTTAGGGTTCTACCTCACCCCTGCAGAGTTCTTAATCACCCCTCAAGAGTTCTACCTCACCCCTCAAGAGTTCTACCTCACCCCTTAGAGTTCTACCTCACCCCTGCAGAGTTCTAAATCACCCTTCAAGAGTTCTACCTCACCCCGCAGAGTTCTACCTCACCCCTCAGAGTTCTACCTCACCCCTCAAAAGTTCTACCTCACCCCTTAGAGTTCTACCTCACCCCGCAGAGTTCTACCTCACCCCTTAGAGTTCTACCTCACCCCTCAGAGTTCTACCTCACCCCTCAGAGTTCTACCTCACCCCTCAGAGTTTTACCTCACCCCTCAAGAGTTCTACCTCACCTCTTAAGAGTTCTACTTCACCCCTCAAGTGTTCTACCTCTCGCAGCTACACCCGCAGAACATAATAACCGTATTCTTTCACTTACGGAGTTCAGAGAAGAACATAAAGTTACAGAACCAGTTCATGAAACGAGTTCTATTTAAAGACCGCAGGACATTCCCATGTTCTTATTCGCTGTATTCCAACTTCCGTAGCCGGATGTCCTCTCGGCGATTAAAAGCGCCTCACCCCGGCACCTCACACACCACGCGGTGGTAATCGTGGCCACGAGCGGCCGCTCGATTGTGTAGCGGCACGGTGGAACCGAGCGGATATTGGCTTTGCTTGCCCGCGGCTCTGCTGCATCTCATCTCGGTTCTCCATGATGTTGTTTGGCTTCCAGCAGAAGAGAACCCGTTACGCTGTCGCCGCTCAAGTGGAGGAAAACATGCTAATCTACAAAATTAGCATGAACGCTAATACCAAATGAGGGCTTGGGAGAACCGTTCCGACCTGAACATCAGCACAGAGGCGTGGAATGTGAACGGAACACTGCCAGAAGCATGAGAACCACGTAGGGCCAGACGGTACCTCAGTTGCATATCTGACCCCGATTTAGATGGGGCAATTTGGATCAGCCAGCAAATCTGGATTAATTATCTCATTATCTCATCTCATTATCTTCCTTTTAATCCTCTACTAGGGTCGGGGGGGGGGGGTTCCCCATGCCCATCCACGGGGACGGGGTAAGTTTCGGACACTGGGCAGATACACCCAGAACAGGGCGCTTATCCATCACTGGGCACACACTCAACATTATGGGGCAATTAAGAGCAGTCAATTCACCTTGAATTCATGTTTTTGGACTGTGAGCGGATATGGGAGAACATGGGAAATCCCATCTTCCACCCAGATCATGCATTCAAGGTGAATTGGCTGTTCTAAATTGCCCCTATTTGAATTGCCCCAATGTAGTGTGTGTACTGGGGTTCCAGGTTCGAATCCGGATCTGGGTGGAGTTTCCTGGTTCTCCTGTTTTCTCTCACAGTCATGGATTCAAGGTAATCCGGCTGCTCTAAATTGCCCCTACGTCAATTGCCCCAATATAGTGTGTGCGCGCTGGGGATCCAGGTTCGAATCCCGATCTGGGTGGAGTTTCCTGATTCTCCTGTTTTCTCTCACAGTCCAAAAACATGTATTCAAGGTAATCCTGCTGCTCTAAATTGCCCCATATCAATTGCCCCAATATAGTGTGTGTGTGCGCTGGCGATCCAGGTTCGAATCCCGATCTGGATGGAGTTTCCTGGTTCTCCAGTTTTCTCTCACAGTCCAAAAACATGGATTCAAGGTAAACCGGCTGCTCTAAATTGCCCCATCTCAATTGCCCCAATATAGTGTGTGTGTGCACTGGGGATCCAGGTTCATATCCTGTTTTTGGACCATGGGAGAAAATGAGAGAACAAGGGAACTCCACCCAAATCCAGATCGGAATTTCGAAGCGGAGCGGAGTATGTGCTAACCAATACGCCCCCACAGGCCTGTCGTTCTGCTCGGTTCCACTCCGCTCTCGGTCGGAACCACTGAGAGTCACTTTGAGCCTCAGATCCTAAATTTAAGTGCGACTTTATTCGGTTCTGTCAGACAGTGACAGCGCTGTAAAACTCAACGACGCTCTCCAGATTTACGCACTCCAATAAGCGCGCTGTGTAAAGCTGCTGGACAAGGACAAACCCGCCGCAAATCCCCAGAACCGCCCAGCGCGGGGAACGTCCGGCATGTCCACCACTCGGTTCCGTTCCATCCATCCATTATCTTCAGCTTTATCCTCTATTAGGGTCGCGGGGGGGTTCCCCATGCCCATCCAGGGGAGAATGTTTGGGGTGCTGGGCAGATACACCCAGGACAGGATGCCAATCTATCCCTGCGCACACTCGCACACAAACACACAAACCCTCTATATGGGGCAATTTGGAGAATTCAATTCACCTTGATCCATGTTTTGGGACTGTGGGAGGAAACCGGAGAACACGGGGGAAACCCATGTGGACACGGGGAGAATATGGACACTCCACCCAGATTGGGATTCGAACCTGAATCCCCAGTGCATTCACACTATATAAGGGCAAATTTACATGGGGCAATTTAGAGCAGCCAATTCACCTTGAATTCATGTTTTTCGACTGTAGAAGGAAACTGGAGAACCTGGAGGAAACCCTTGCGGACACGAGAACATGGAAACCCCCAGATTGGGATTCGAAACTGGAATCCCAGCACTGAGAAGAGAACATGCAAACCACTAAGCCACTATGTTGCCCCACACACTATATAGGGGCAATTTAGAGCAGCCAATTTACCTCGAATCCATGTTTTTGGACTGTGGGAGGAAATCAGAGAACCCAAAATTAAACCCGCGCAGACACGGGGTGTGAAGAACATGCAAACTCCACCCAGATTGGGATTCGAACCCGGATCCCCATGCTAACCACTAAGCCACCCCACCGTTGGGTTCCGTTCGGTTAAAGGTTCTCGAGGAAAATTACGCATTTCCTTTGATCTCACACACGCCGGACTGATGGAGGTGCCTGTAGGTGGTGGAGTGCGGTACTCACACGTGGCGGGTTTGCTGCAGTTGTGGCCATGACGGAAATACTGCGGGTTCTCGATGACGGGGATCCGGGTCATGCCGATAACCACGGCGTCGGCGCCGGCGTCCAGCGTGCACGGGCTTAAGATGCCATGGTTGACGTGATGCAGGGGACTGGCACTGTCTTCTTCTCCACTGATGACGGCAACGGGGCCTGCGGACAAAACAAACAGAACATCAGCAAAAAAAACATTATTTAACATTCATAACATCGGCCAGTTTATTAGATACGGCTCCATGTCTCAGTTCTGATCGTACAGATGGACGTACATTCTGTAGTCCGTCTGATTCACTACATACTTTGTTATTTTGCTTTAGTATGTTCTCTGATGGAGGGCGGCACAGTGGCTTAGTGGTTGGCATGTTCTCCTCTCAGTGCTAGGGCTTCCCGGTTCGAATCCCAATCTGGGTGGAGTTTCCATGTTCTCCCACGGTCCAAAAACATGGATTCAAGGTCAATTATTGCCCAAATTGCCCCATATAGAGTGTGTCTGTGTGGTGAGTGTGTGCTCAGTGATAGATTGGTGTCCTGTCCTGGGTGTATCTGCCCAGCGCCCGAAATTTTCTCCACTGGATGGGCATGGGGAACCCCCCTTGCTGGCTTAGTGGTTAGCATATTCTCCTTCAGGACTAGGGATTCCCGGTTCGAATCCCAATCTGGGTGGAGTTTCCATGTTCTCCCACAGTCCAAAAACATGGATTCAAGGACAATTATTGCCCAAATTGCCCCATATAGAGTGTGTCTGTGAGTGAGTGTGTGCTCAGTGATAGATTGGTGTCCTGTCCTGGTGTCCTGCCCAGCGCCCGAAATTTTCTCCCCTGGATGGGCATGGGGAGCCCCCCCTGCTGGCTTAGTGGTTAGCATGTTCTCCTCTCAGTGCTAGGGATTCCCGGTTTGAATCCCAATCTGGGTGGAGTTTCCATGTTCTCCCACAGTCCAAAAACATGGATTCAAGGACAATTATTGCCCAAATTGCCCCATATAGAGTGTGTCTGTGAGTGAGCGTGTGCTCAGTGATAGATTGGTGTCCTGTCCTGGTGTCCTGCCCAGCGCCCGAAATTTTCTCCCCTGGATGGGCATGGGGAACCCCCCCTGCTGGCTTAGTGGTTAGCATGTTCTCCTTCAGGACTAGGGATTCCCGGTTCGAATCCCAATCTGGGTGGAGTTTCCATCTTCTCTCACAGTTCAAAAACATGGATTCAAGGTCAATTATTGCCCAAATTGCCCCATATAGAGTGTGTCTGTGTGGTGAGTGTGTGCTCAGTGATAGATTGGTGTCCTGTCCTGGGTGTATCTGCCCAGCGCCCGAAATTTTCTCCACTGGATGGGCATGGGGAACCCCCCTTGCTGGCTTAGTGGTTAGCATATTCTCCTTCAGGACTAGGGATTCCCGGTTCGAATCCCAATCTGGGTGGAGTTTCCATGTTCTCCCACAGTCCAAAAACATGGATTCAAGGACAATTATTGCCCAAATTGCCCCATATAGAGTGTGTCTGTGAGTGAGTGTGTGCTCAGTGATAGATTGGTGTCCTGTCCTGGGTGTATCTGCCCAGCGCCCGAAATTTTCTCCCCTGGATGGGCATGGGGAACCCCCCCTGCTGGCTTAGTGGTTAGCATGTTCTCCTCTCAGTGCTAGGGATTCCCGGTTTGAATCCCAATCTGGGTGGAGTTTCCATGTTCTCCCACAGTCCAAAAACATGGATTCAAGGACAATTATTGCCCAAATTGCCCCATATAGAGTGTGTCTGTGAGTGAGCGTGTGCTCAGTGATAGATTGGTGTCCTGTCCTGGTGTCCTGCCCAGCGCCCGAAATTTTCTCCCCTGGATGGGCATGGGGAACCCCCCCTGCTGGCTTAGTGGTTAGCATGTTCTCCTTCAGGACTAGGGATTCCCGGTTCGAATCCCAATCTGGGTGGAGTTTCCATCTTCTCTCACAGTCCAAAAACATGGATTCAAGGACAATTATTGCCCAAATTGCCCCATATAGAGTGTGTCTGTGAGTGAGTGTGTGCTCAGTGATAGATTGGTGTCCTGTCCTGGGTGTATCTGCCCAGCGCCTGAAATTTTCTCCCCTAGATGGGCATGGGGAACCCCCCCTGCTGGCTTAGTGGTTAGCATGTTCTCCTTCAGGACTAGGGATTCCCGGTTCGAATCCCAATCTGGGTGGAGTTTCCATGTTCTCCCACAGTCCAAAAACATGGATTCAAGGACAATTATTGCCCAAATTGCCCCATATAGAGTGTGTCTGTGAGTGAGTGTGTGCTCAGTGATAGATTGGTGTCCTGTCCTGGGTGTATCTGCCCAGCGCCCGAAATTTTCCCCCCTGGATGGGCATGGGGAACCCCCCCTGCTGGCTTAGTGGTTAGCATGTTCTCCTTCAGGACTGGGGATTCCCGGTTCGAATCCCAATCTGGGTGGAGTTTCCATGTTCTCCCACAGTCCAAAAACATGGATTCAAGGTCAATTATTGCCCAAATTGCGTGGGTTTCCTCCGGGTTCTCCGGTTTCCTCCCACAATCAGAACTCATCTTGATCTCGGGTTCTGCATCCTGGTTTTCCCACAAACTCCCGAAGGCATACAGCAAAATAAAAATATAAATAAATAAAATGTCTGTGTGAAATCACGGCCGATCCAGAGCTGCATCACACATGCAGGTGGCACCGCTGTTCCCGCGCTTCGACTCAGAACGTTCTCGAAAATGACAGCGGGATCAAAGTGAAGGCTGACATTCCCAGGAATATACAGAACTCCGTCCTGCTGGGACCCGACTCCGGGTGATCAGACTTTTAAGAAGCGAGCTGTGCCTCTGAAGAGGGGGGGGACTTGATGCCGTAAGAACAGTCCTCGTTTCGAAGAAAGCCAAACACAAGCCTTCAGTTTTCAGATATACAGACAGCGGCGTGCGGAACCACCTCCGGCTCGATCAGAGCCGCTGGATCCAGTTAGCGGGCGGGGTTTGACCTATTATACAATAATAGAACCAACGCCGCTGGAATGTTCGCCATGTCCATCCAGGGGAGAACGTTTCAGGTGCTGGGCAGATACACCCAGGACAGGACACCAATCTATCGCTGGGCACACACTCACTCGCACAGACACACACCTTGAATCCATGTTTTTGGACTGTGGGAGGAAACCAGAGAACCCAGAGGAAACCCACACAGACACGTGGAGATCATGGGAACTCCATCCAGATTGGGATTTGAACCGGGAATCCCTAGTGCTGAGAGGAGAACATGCCAACCACTAAGCCACCGTGCTGCCCTATTAATTTATTATCTTCCACTTAATCCTATATTAGGGTCGCAGGGGGGTTCCCCATTCCCATCCAGGGGAGAACGTTTCGGGCGCTATACACCCAGGACACACACACGTACACACACACTATATACAGTAAGGGCTGAATTGAAATAGAGGCAATTTAGATCAGTTTATTCACCTTAAATCTGTTTTTGGAATCTGGAGAACCTGGAGAGAACACACTCAGACTTAGGGAGAACATGCAAACACCCAGATCGGGGACAAACCTGTATCCCCAGCGCTGCACCTTAATATATCACTATATAACTTCATGGAGAACTCCTATGAGTTATCACACACACACACACACACGCACACACACACGCACACACACACACTATATACAGTAAGGGCTGAATTGAAATAGAGGCAATTTAGATCAGTTAATTCACCTTAAATCTGTTTTTGGAATCTGGAGAACCTGGAGAGAACACACTCAGACTTAGGGAGAACATGCAAACACCCAGATGGGGACAAACCTGTATCCCCAGCGCTGCACCTTAATATATCACTATATAACTTCATGGAGAACTCCTATGAGTTATCACACACACACACACACACACACACACACACACACACGCACGCACACACACACACACACACACAGACACGCACACACACACACACACACACACACACACACAGACACGCGCACACGCACACACACACACACACACACACACACAGAGGCCTATTATCTTTTTTCGCTCTGTCTTAAAAGCAGCACTTTACACAGAAATGAATAAATGGGCTGCTGTTTCTGAAGCATCGATCTTTCTTTGAGTGCATCCTGATATCTATAACACCACATCAAACATTCACCAAGAAAGAACCAAATCAGGAACACGTTCCCCCTAATGCTCATCGATCCATCAAACCACTTCCAGCAACCACCTTAATGGACACGTCGTTGTTAAACTGCCTCGCCTGAGCGGAGCTGAAAACAGGGAGGAAGGATCACAGAAATATCACACCATACAAAACTGAGTTCTCATGTTCTCCCCGTGTCCGTGTGGGTTTTCATTGGGTTCTCCGCTTTCCTCTCACAGTCCAATTCAATTCAATTCAATTCAATGTGTCATTAAATTCATAGAAGAAACACTGCATCTCATTTTAGGTGGCTTAGTAATTGGCATGTTCTCCTCTCAACACAGGTTCGAATCCCAATCTGGGTGGGGTTTCCATGTTCTCCCCGTGTCCGTGTGGGTTTCCATCGGGTTCTCTGGTTTCCTCCCACAGTCCAAAAACATGGATCAAGGTGAAGTGAATTTTGCAAATTGCCCCATATAGAGTGTGTCTGTGTGAGTGAGTGTGTGCCCAGTGATAGATTGATGCCCTGTCCTGGGTGTATCTGCCCAGCGCCCGAAATGTTCTCCCCTGGATGGGCAGAACCCCCCCACGACCCTAGTAGAGGATGAAGAGGAAGATAATGGATGGATCCATGTTCGAATCCCAATCTGGGTGGAGTTTCCATGTTCTCCCCGTGTTCATGTGGGTTTCCTTCAGGATCTCCATTTCCTCCCATAGTAAAAAAAAAACATGGATTCAAGGTGAATTGGCTGCACTTAATTGCCCCTATATAGTGTGTGTCTGTGTGGGTTACCTTGTGGATTCCCCGCATAGTCCAAAAACATGTATTCAAGGTGAATTAGCTGCTCTAAATTGCCCCTATATTGTGTGTGTCTGTGTGGGTTTCCTTCGGGTTCACCAGATTTCCCCCATAGTAAAAATACCTTAATTCAAGGTGAATTGACTGGTCTAAATTGCCCCTATATAGTTTGTGACTGTGTGGATTTCCTTCGGGTTATCCGGATTTCTCCCTTAATCCAACAACATGGATTCAAGGTGAATTGACTGCTCTAAATTGCCCCCATATATAGAGTGTGTGTGTCTGTGTGAGTGAGTGTGTGCCCAGTGATAGATTGCTGTTCTGTCCTGGGTGTATCTGCCCAGCGCCCAAAACATTCTCCCCTGGATGGGCATGGGGAACCCTCCCCCCCACCCCAACATAGGATTAAGTGGAAGGTGATGAATGAAGGTATGACTGAATTGAAAATGGCTTTAGGAAGTTCTACCCCACGTCTGGAACCGATGTAAAAGGGTGGGTAAAAAGTTCCATTGTAATACCCCAAAAACAAACTGCCCCTCTGACGGATAAGAAGAGAAAGCAACCCCCCACCCGTCATCCTGGTGGAAGGTTAAATGGAGGTTCTGTGATGATCTGTTTGATTGCGGAACCCGGTTGAATACTAAGATCTGAATCTACCACCTGCAATAAAGCAGCCAATCAGAGCTCAGCTCAGCGAGGGTTCAATGAAAGCTGAACACAGAGCCCAGAAGCTTTAAAAATAGCATCACGCTTCTTCCTTCGTGTCAATTTGGTTTAATGAATTAATTAATGGCGCGGCGTCTGAAGAGACGGTGCTGAGATTTACAGCCCCATTCATCAGAGTCCTCTGTTCTATTACAACATCCTGTTATAGAACGTCATAAAGCTGGAACACGCTGCTTCAGAGGAACAGCGCAAAGATAAGATCCTCACAGTCCTCATCCCAATTCTGAAGAAGTTCCCCCAACCGAAAGAACCCCGAAGTTTTCTCATAAGAACAAAAAGCTGCAGCTTCAGGACAATCTGATTATTACTGTCATTATTATCCCCCCTCCAACTCCACCTCCTCCACCCCCTCCCCCACCCCCTGCACTGGGTTTTACACTCAGCCATCATTCTGGAGAACGTTAAAAGCCCTCCTCAGAGTTCTCCGTGCTCCTGTTCGCTGATTTGTTCTCACACTACATAGGGGCAACCATATAGGGCAGCTAATTCACCTTGAAACAATGTTTTTGGACTGTGGGAGGAAACCATAGAACCTAAAGGAAACCCACATAGCCCCACAGTATTATAGGGGCAATTTAGAGCAGCTAATTCACATTGAAACAATGTTTTTGGACTGTGTGATGAAACCGAATAACACGGAGGAAATCACACACACACACACACACACACACACACACACACACACACACACACACACACACACACACCATAAAAAGGGGCAACTATATACAGCAGCTAATTCACATGGAAAGAATGTTTTTGGACTGTGTGACGAAACCTAAGAACCCGGAGGAAACCCACACAGACACACACTATATAGGGGCAACTATATAGAGCAGCTAATTCACCTTAAAACTATGTTTTTGGACTGTGGGAGGAAACCTGAGAAGCTGAAGGAAACCCACACAGACACACACTACTATAGGGGCAATTTAGAGCAGCCAATTCACCTTAAATTCATGTTTTTTGGACTGTGGGATGAAACCGAAGAACCCAGAGGAAACCCATACACACGCACACTATATAGGGGCAACTATACAGAGCAGCTATTTCAGATCACACTCACACACACACAGACACACTATATAGGGGCAACTATATAGAGCAGCTAATTTAGCTCACACACACACACATGCACACACAAACATACATACACACACACACACACACACACACACACACACACACACACACACACACACTATATATAGGGGCAAATATATAGAGCAGCTAATTCACACACATTGTCCTTGATCCCATGAGTGCCGGGATAGGCTCCAGCTCCCCCCGCACCCCCTGATCAGGATGATCATCTTTCTCCTCACTGAAAGAACAGCTGATCATTCTGAGATGTGTCATTCCACCTTTTTAGCTCGGATCCGCACCCCCCCCCCCGCCTCCACGCGTGGTCACATGATCAGAGGCTGAGGTGGTTTTTCATTTGGAATCCGTCAGCGGATTGAGGACGCCGTGACCTTTGCCTCCCCATCTCTCCTCCCTCTAATCGCTTTACCCCTTCACTCGTTTGTTGTTTGATGTTTCCCTCGCCGCTTCCTCTCGCACCGCTTTCCCGCACCGGTGGAGTGGGGGGGGGGGGGGGGGGGCGAGCACGGACCCCCACCACAGACACTGCTCGCACCCATGATGTGCCCTTAATGCAGGCCGGGGCACATGAAACCTCGCCCGTCACGGCATGAAAGCCCACCCCGGCCTGGCAGAGATCATCCAATTACTGGCAGCAGACACACACACACACACACACACACACACAGAGACATACACACACACACACACACACACACACACACACACACACAGACATACACACACACAGACATACACACATACACACACATGCATACACATTAACACACACACACACAGACATGCACACATACACACACTCACACACACACACACACACACACACATACACACATACACAGACACACACATACATACACACACACACCGAGTATGACAGGTGGAAAATTGTATGCGTTCTTCATGACAGTTTTTCTAAAACCTGATCGCATCAAAACCCAAAGGGAACCGTTCCCTTTGGGTTCATCATGATGTTTAAGAACTCGGTTCCATTGAGACGTTCTACCCACTTGTCCCCATGCCCCCTTCTTCCTCCACTTACCCTATAGATGGATTTTGTAGTTCTGTGTAGTCACAGACTGTAGTCCATATTTGGTTCTCTGTTGGTTCTCTGTTCTCTGTTGGTCAGGATCATCACAGAACAGGTAGAACTTGGGTGGTGGATTGTTTATTGTCAGTTCTGCAGTGACACTGATGTGGTGAGGGGGGTTTTTAGTGCAGCAGTGCTTTACCTCAGTGACACTGCTGGGATAGGAATAATGCATCCACCAAATAACCCCTGCTCTGTGGTGGTACTATTGGGGTTCTGACCATTAGAACAGAGTAAAGGGGACGTACACAGTATGTATTAGTCCTATCCCAGCAGTGTCACTGAGGTGGAGAAAAGAGAATACAGCAGCACTGCTGCACTAAAACCCCCTCACCACATTAGTGACACTGCTGGGATAGGAATAATGCACCCACCAAATAACCCCTGCTCTGTGGTGGTACTATTGGGGGGGGGGGGGGGGGGGGGGGGGGTGAAGAGAGGCACTTAGTGGGGCAGTCATTCCTTTAGGGGCAGGTGTAACTTTAGATCTATTAGTTGGTAGTTTCATGACACTGCTGAGATAGGAATAAGATAAGATAGACCTTTATTTGTCCCACAATCGGGACAAATAAAATGCACTGACCAAATAATCCTATTCGGGGGTGGGAATACCTTTAGGGGCAGGTAGTGGGGCAGTCGTTCCTTTGGGGGCAGGTGTAACTTTAGAGCTATCAGTTGGTAGCTTCATTTCTCCACCTCAGTGACATTGCTGGGATAGGACTAATGCACCCACCAAATAACCCCTGCTCTGTGGTGGTACTATTGGGGTTCATTAGAACAGAGTTAAGGGGACGTACACAGTATTTACTGTAGAACCCAAACAAAGACCGTGTTTACAGGACGTGGAACTGAGAACATACAGTTTTTACAGGACGTGGAACTGAGAAGCAAATATGGGGCATGCCCAAATTGTATATAAGTACTGTATATACAGTGGGTTGCAAAAGTATTCATACCCCTTGAACTTTTCCATATTTTGTCACATTACAACCACAAACATAAATATATTTCACTGTTGAATTTAATGTGAATCAACCAACACAAAGTGGTATACAATTGTGAAGTGGAAGGAAAAATCCGTCATGAATCAACATTTTTTCCGTATACAAATAAAAAACTGAAAAGTGCGACGTGAACAAGTATTCAGCCCTATGCTGAGTCAATACTTTGTGGAGCCAGCCTTTTGCTGCAATTACAGCACAAGTCTTTTCATAATGTTCCACCAACTTTGCACATCTAGTTTGAAATTCCAGATGCCCATTCTACTTGCTAAATCTAGCTCAAGCTCAGAACAAGATTGGATGAGTGAAGCGAATTGTATGTTAAAAGACAGCAGTTTTGAAGATGAGTGCCACAAATTCTCAATTGGGTTTAGGTCCCTGGACTTTGACTGGGATTGAACACTGAATATTCTTTTTTTTAGAACCAATGTAGCTCTGGCTTTATGTTTAGGGAAGTTGTCCTGCTGGAAGAGTGAACCTCCGCCCCAAGTTCTCAAATTCTTTGCTGACTCCAAAGGTTTTCTTCCAAGAGATGCCCTGTAGGCTCCATCCAAGAACTTTGACCAGACTTCCCGAGTCCCTGCTCAAGAAAGTGACCCCCAGAGCATGATGAAGACCCACCACCATATTGAAGAGTGGGAAGAGGTGTTTTCAGAGTGATGTGAAGAATGATTTCTGACACATAGCGTTTTGCATTGTGGCCAAAGAAGAGTGAATTTTGGTCTCGTCTGACCAAAGCACCTTCTTAAGACATGTTTGCTGTGTCCTCAACATGAAGAGTGAAGAAGACTGCAAAAGAGTGACTTTCTTATGAAGAATGAAGAAGAGCGAATGAAGCTTTCTCCTTGCCACTCTTCCATAAAGACCACATTGAAGTAGAGTGCAGACTAATTGTTGTCCTGTGAAGTTTCCCCCACCTGAAGAAGTGGCTCTCTGAAAAGTCATGAAGAGTCACCATGGGCCTCTTGGCTGCCTAAGAGTCTGATCAGTAGATCTCCTTGAAGAGTTGCCTGAAGAATTAGAAGTGTTGAAGAGTGAAGAAGAGTCTTGGCAGGTTAAAGTGGTGCCATACTCTTTCCATTTCCGATGAAGATTGAACAGTGCTCCGTGAAGAGCAAAGAACTTTGGAAAGAGTTTTAAGAGAAGAAGCCTGCTTGAAAAGAGTCCAAAGCATATTCCTAAGAAGGTGTGTTCTTTGGACTTCATGAAGAAGAGCTGTTTGCTCCCCAAGATTCTCTTAGAAGAGCAAAGAAAAGCCGTCACGAAGCAGTGTATTTGTACTGAGAAGATTACACACAGGTGGACCCTTTTGAGTCATTAGCACTCATCAGGGCAGACTTCTGAATGCAATTGGTGAAGAAGAGGAAAGGGAGTGAAGACTTTTGAAGAAGAGCACTTTTCAGTTTTTTAGTGTAAGAAGAGTGATGAAGAGTTGATTCATGATAATTTTCCTGAAGAGTTCACAGATTGAGTGACCACTTTGTGTTGAAGAGCAAATTAAGATTCCAGTGAAGAAGATTTATGTTTGCGGTTGTAATGTGACAAAAAGAGTGAAAAGAGCAAGAAGGGAGTATGAATACTTTTGCAACCCACTGTAAGTCCTTACAGTCTTCAGATTCTGAGCATCCAACAAACAAACACTACAGAATGAACATTGTTAATTTGTTGACATAGTAACGTTTAATCAACGCTCGCCGTGGGACGCCATTCTGACCTTGTTAAGCCTCCGTCAACGCGTCAAAGAATTCCTTCAGCTCTCCGTATCCGTGTCAGAATTACACTTTTAATTATTGAACAATCTTGTTCTATGCTTAGAACCGCGCAGCGTTCCGATACCAAGACGATTCATGTTCCAATTTCACTCTCTTTTTACCAGATGTGTTCTACTTAGTGCTAAATCTAGGACACTTAAGAACAAGAGGAAATGAGTGAAGTGGAATCTGTATGTTAAAAGACAGCAGTGAAGATGAGTGAAAAAGAGTAGAGAAGAATGAAGAGTGAAGAAGAGTGAAGAAAAGTAGAGAAGAGTGAAGAAGAGTGAAGAGTGAAGAAGAATTAAGAAGAACAAAGAAGAGTGAAGAAGAGTGAAGAAGAGTGAAGAGAGTGAAGAAGCGTGATGAAGACTAAAGAGTGAAGAGTGAAGAAGAGCGAAGAAGAGTAGAGAAGAATGAAGAGTGAAGAAGAGCGAAGAAGAGTGAAGAAGAGTAGAAAAGAGTGAAGAAGGGGGAAGAAGAGCGAAGAAGAGTGAAGAAGAGTAGAGAAGAGTGAAGAGTGAAGAAGAATGAAGAAGAGCGAAGAAGAGTGAAGAAGAGTGAAGAATGAAGAAGAGTGAAGAAGAGTGAAGAAGAGTGAAGAATGAAGAAGAGCGAAGAAAAGTAGAGAAGAATGAAGAAGAGTGAAGAAGACTAAAGAGTGAAGAAAAGTAGAGAAGAGTGAAGAGTGAAGAAGAATGAAGAAGAGTGAAGAGTGAAGAAGAGTGATGAAGACTAAAGAGTGAAGAGTGAAGAAGAGTAGAGAAGAATGAAGAGTGAAGAAGAGCGAAGAAGAGTGAAGAAGAGTAGAGAAGAGAGAAGAAGGGTGAAGAAGAGTAGAGAAGAAAGAAGAAGGGTGAAGAAGAGTGAAGAATGTAAGAGTGAAGAAGAGCAAAGAAAAGTGAAGAAGAGTGAAGAGCGAAGAAGAGTGAAAAAGAGTGAAGAGCGAAGAGAAGAGTGAAGAGTGAAGAAGAGCAAAGAAGAGTGAAGAAGAGTGAAGAAGAGCGAAGAAGAGTGATGAAGAGCGAAGAAGAGTGATGAAGAGTGATGAAGAGTGAAGAGTGAAGAAGAGTGAAGAGCAAAGAAGAGTGAAGAAGAGCGAAGAAGAGCGAAGAAGAGTGAAGAAGAGCGAAGAAGAGTGAAGAAGAGCAAAAAAGAGTGAAGAAGAGTGAAGAAGCAAAGAAGAGTGAAGAAGAGGAAGAGTGAAAAGAGTGATGAAGAGCGAAGAAAGAAGAGTGAAGAAAGAGAGTGAAGAAGAGTGATGAAGAGTGAAGAGTGAAGAGTGTGAAGAGTGAGAAGAAGAGAGGTGAAGTGAAGAGAGAGAAGGGGGAGGGAAGAGAAGAGTGAAGAAGAGCGAAGAAGAGCGAAGAAGAGTGAAGAAGAGCGAAGAAGAGTGAAGAAGAGAAAAAGAGTGAAGAAGAGTGAAGAAGCAAAGAAGAGTGAAGAAGAGCGAAGAGTGAAGAAGAGTGATGAAGATTGATGAAGAGTTAAGAAGAGTGAAGAGTGAAGAGGAGTGAAGAAGAGCGAAGAAGGGTGAAGAAGAGCGAAGAAGAGTGATGAAGAGTGAAGAAGAGCGAAGAATGAAGAAGAGTGAAGAAGAGCGAAGAGTGAAGAGTGAAGAAGAGTGAAGAAGAGCAAAGAAGAGCGAAGAGTGATGAAGAGTGAAGAAGAGTGAAGAAGAGTGATGAAAAGTAAAGAGTGAAGAGCGAAGAAGAGTGAAGAAGAGCAAAAAAGAGCGAAGAGTGATGAAGAGTGAAGAAGAGTGATGAAGAGCAAAGAAGAGTGAAGAAGAGTGATGAAGAGCGAAGAAGAGTGAAGAAGAGCGAAGAAGAGTGATGAAGAATGAAGAAGAGTGAAGAAGAGCGAAGAGTGATGAAGAGGAAGAGCGAAGAGTGAAGAAGAGTGAAGAAGAGCGAAGAGTGATGAAGAGTGAAGAAGAGTGAAGAAGAGCGAAGAGTGATGAAGAGTGAAGAAGAGCGAAGAGTGATGAAGATTGAAGAAGAGTGATGAAGAGCGAAGAAGAGTGAAGAAGAGCGAAGACGAGTGATGAAGAGTGAAGAGTGAAGAAGAGCGAAGAGTGAAGAAGAGTGAAGAAGATTGAAGAAGAGTGATGAAGAGCGAAGAAGAGTGAAGAAGGGCGAAGAAGAGTGATGAAGATTGAAGAAGAGTGATGAAGAGTGAAGAAGAGTGAAGAAGAGCGAAGAAGAGTGATGAAGAGTGAAGAGTGAAGAAGAGCGAAGAGTGAAGAAGAGTGAAGAAGAGCGAAGAGTGATGAAGATTGAAGAAGAGTGAAGAAGAGTGATGAAAAGTGATGAAGAGTGATGAAGATTGAAGAAGAGTGAAGAAGAGTGATGAAGAGTGATGAAGAGTGATGAAGATTGAAGAAGAGTGAAGAAGAGTGATGAAGAGTGATGAAGAGTGATGAAGAGTGAAGAGGAGCGAAGGGTGATGAAGATTGAAGAAGAGTGAAGAAGAGTGATGAAGAGTAAAGAGTGAAGAGTGATGAAGAGTGATGAAGAATGAAGAAGAGTGAAGAGTCAATCTTCAAATGAACAACTACCCAACTGACTGCCCCTAAAGAAATGACTGCCCCACTGTCTGCCCCCAATGGAACGAATGCCCAACTGACTGCCCCAAAATGTACACCCACCCTCCAATAGTACCACCACAGAGCAGGGGTTATTTAGTGGGTGCATTATTCCTTTCCCAGCAGTGTCATTGAGGTGGAGAAATGAAACTACCATCTTATAGCCCTAAAGCTACACCTGCCCCCAAAGGAACAACTGCCCCACTAACCACCCCTATAGGTACACCCACCCCCAATAGAACCCCGCAGAGCAGAGCAGGGATGATTGCGTGGTGGGATGTGATGTGATTGTATTGTGGATTTGTGAACTTCACACAGTGGTATTTTTACTTTCTACCCCCCCCCCCCTACTGCCCCCCGCCCCCCGCCCCTCTGAGAATGACAGAGGGGTCTTTATTGAGAATGTCTTCTGAAACGCGACCCTCTTTCACACTGAGTTTCCTCTCCGCCGCCTCATTAACATCTCAAGCTAATTGGCAACATTTGCCGAACAGGGTTCCTTAACTTCCTGAGTGACTCGAACAATCGCAGCCAATTAGAGAGCTCGACGATCTGAATATGACACCATCAGTCCGTCTGTCTCCCCCACGCCAGACTGGGGTGACGGGGAACGAGGAACGAGGAACCGCAGCCACAGATGAGGACGGGTTTCCTCAAGGACATGGAGTAAAGAGACGTCACACAGTGTTCAGAGCAGAAAACTCAGAGCAGAAAACACTAACGTTTAAGGTGAAATATTTAAATACACACACACACACACACACACACACACACACTGAGACACAGAGACATACACACACTGAGACACATACACACAGATACACACACACACACGCACGCACGCACGCACACACTGAGAGACACACACAGACACAGAGAAAGAGAGAGAGACACAGACACAGAGACGCACACTCACGTACGCAGGGTAAAACTGTGTTCATGGCTGCAGGCTGCGTGTCTGTTTTGAAGCGCTGAATGAAGGCTGTGTGTAATTTCTGTCTCTGAATTCAGACGAGAGCGACGAGCAGACAAAAAACTAAAACAAGAATTAACTACGGATTATACACCTCTGTGTGTGTGTGTGTGTGTGTGTGTGTGTAAACTGGTATATATACCATTGTGGGACACAAAACCTGTTTACACACCCACACTGTGGGGACCTCAGTAAGTGTCAGAACCAAAAGCTGGTCCTCACAAAGAAAACCATCCATCCATCCATTATCTTCCGCTTTATCCTCTACTAGGGTCGCGGGAAGGGGGGGGGGGGGTTCTCCATGCCCATCCAGTGGAGAACGTTTTGGGCGCTGGGACACCCAGGACAGAACCCATCACTGACACACACACACACACACACACACACATATATATATGGGGATTGGAACCGGGAATCCCTAGCGCTGAGAGGAGAACATGTTAACCACTAAGCCACTGTGCCGCCCGTTAGCAGAGACTGTAAATCCACCAGCATCAGGATATATATATATATATATATATATAATGGCGGCACGGTGGCTTAGTGGTTAGCACGTTCACCTCTCAGCACTAGGGATTCCCGGTTCGAATCCCCATCTGGGTGGAGTTTCCATGTTTCCCGTGTCTGCGTGGGTTTCCTCCGGGTTCTCCGGTTTCCTCCCACAGTCCAAAAACATGGATCAAGTCAATTGAATTCTCAAAAAATTGCCCCATATAGAGTGTGTCTGTGTGAGTGAGTGGGTGCCCACCGATGGATCTGCCCAGCGCCCGAGACGTTCTCCCCTGGATGGGCATGGGGAACCCCACCGCGACCCTATAAAGCTAAAGCGGGATAAAGCGGTAGATAATGAATATATATATGGTGTATATATATATGTGTAAGGAAACCGGAGAACCCGAAGGAAACCAACGTGGACATGGAGAGAACATGGAAACTCCACCCAGATTGGGATTCGAACCTGGATCCCCAGCACTGAGAGGCACACACACACACACACACACACACACTATATAGGGGCAATTTAGAACAGCCGATTAACCAAGAACCCATGTTTTTGGACTGTGGGAGGAAACCGGAGAACCCAAAGGAAACCCATGCAGACACGGGGAGGACATGGAAACTCCACCCAGATCAGGATTCGAAGCCGGATCCCCAGCACTGAGATGCGGACATGCTAACCACTAAGCCACCCTGGTTATGGTTATGGTAAATGTTAGGTTAGTAGTAGTTATAGTTATGGTTAAGGTGAGTCTCTAGAAAATACCTTGAAAATAAATTGAACTCTATGTAAAGTCCCCACAAAACGAAATGTGTGTGGTGTGTGTGTGTGTGTGTGTGTGTGTGTGTGTGTGTGTGTGTGTGTGTGTGTGTGGGGGGGGTCTGTTTATCAGTCGCTGAAGTGAGACAGACAGACAGACAGATGGACAGACGAACGGATGGAGAGACAGATCCTGCAACCTTGAGACGTACTGCTTCTGAATCAATACACTGCTGACAGCTGTCTGCCTGCCACTGACTCACTGTGTGTGTGTGTGTGGGTGTGTGTGTGTGTTTGTGTGTGAGAGAGAGAGCGAGCGAGAGATAAAGAGAATGCTATAAAGACCTAGGGAGAACATGCAATCTCCAGAACCTTGTTCACACTGCCGGTAAATTGAATCCAGAACCTTTTGATTGTGAGGTATGAGGGCTGTGCAAATATTGTTGAAATGTGTAAATATAGACACAGTCTGCACCTCATATCCAGAGTACAAGACACACCCCCTTTTTTCCCTCCAATTACAGTGAAGATGGACTTTGTAGTTCTACAATTCCATTCTGTAGTCCATCTGTTTGTGTTCTACAGTACATACTGTGTACGTCCCCTTTACTCTGTTCTAATGGTCAGAACCCCAATAGTACCACCACAGAGCAGGGGTTATTTGGTGGGTGCATTATTCCTATCCCAGCAGTGTCACTGAGGTGGAGAAATGAAGCTACCAACTAATAGCTCTAAAGGTACACCTGCCCCCAAAGGAACGACTGCCCCACTGACTGCCCCTAAAGGTACTCCCACCCCCCAATACATACCTCACAGAGCAGGGGTTATTTGGTGGGTGCATTATTCCTATCCCAGCAGTGTCACTGAGGTGGAGAAATGAAGCTACCAACTAATAGCTCTAAAGGTACACCTGCCCCCAAAGGAAAGACTGCCCCACTGACTGCCCCTAAAGGTACTCCCACCCCCCAATAGTACCCCACAGAGCAAGGATTATTTGGTCGGTACGTTACTTTTATTTGTCCCCATTGCGGTCAATCTTATCTTATTCCTATCCCAGCAGTGTCGTGAAACTACCTAATAGATCTACACCTACCCCTAAAGGAATGACTGCCCCACTAAGTGCCCCTAAAAATTCACCCCCCAATAGTACAACCACAGAGCAGGGGTTATTTAATGGGTGCAATAGTCCTATCTAAACCCCCCTAAAACCCCCCTCACCACATCAGTGTCACTGCAGAACTGTCAATAAACAATCCACCACCGAAATTCTACCTGTTCTGTGATGATCCTGACCAACAGAGAACAGAGAACCAACAGGGGACTACAGTCTGCAATTGTAGAACTACAAAGTCCATCTATACGGTAAGTGGAGGAAATAAAGAATGCAGCAAAAAAGGGGGCGTGGCCAAACTTTTGATTGGCACCTCTAGACAATCTCATGACATTAATGACCATCGTACTTCAGAGCTACGATGTTTACAAGCTGAGTGACAAGGTGGTTTAGGGCTTAGCATGTTCTCCACTCAGTGTTGGGGCTCCAAGTTTGAATCCTGATAAGGGTGAAGTTTCCATGTTCTCCCCGTGTCCACACACACACACACACACACACGCGGACACACAGAGACACAGACACACACACACACACACAGATACAGAGACAGACACACACACACATACACACACAAACACACAAACACACAGAGACACACAAATACAGAGACAGACACACACACATATACATACACACACACACACACACACAGAGAGACACACACACAGAGAGACACACACACACAGATACAGAGACAGACACACTCACATATACACACACACACAGACACACAGAAACACACGCACACAAAAGGAGACACAGACACACACACACACACACACACACAGACAGATATAGAGATACAGGGACACACACACACGGAGACACACACATGGAGACACACACACGGAGACACACACACACGCAGATACACATACACACACACATAGACACACACAGACACACACACACACATGCACACATGCACACAGTTTTATTGGGAACGGGTCCGCCACAGGGTGCCGCCACATGGAGAACGGGTCTCCGGGGGATCTCCGATTTCCAGAACCCATATCCGAATTGTCTCTAATCATCAGCGTACGCTTTAATTAGTGTCTATTGTTATTAGAAGCACGTTACGGCAACACACACGGGACGTCCGCTGACGTCGGCTTGGTCTAAAGCAGTGTGTCACGTTCTAACGTGGTGGAGCAGCAAGCCAACGGAGCTCCTGAGAAACCCGCGACGGCGCGTGTAGCGTCACACGCGGCTAATCGCTGACGAGGCGCTCGGAGACGAAGGGCACAGGTGCAAACCCCACCTGAGCTTCAGCGTGAAGCCAGCTAATCTGGCAACACTGGCGCTATCTGGGAGCCCGCGGCAGCAGGAAGCGGCTTAGCTTGGCTAACGCGCGCGAGGAACTGCAGGCTAGCATGTTTGCTCTGTTCTTGACAGCCCCCCCTCCCTCCCCCCCACCCCAGGTGCCACGAGGACGGGCTGAAATAAATTGTTTTCCTCCCCATGTGAACAGGCAGGAGGAAATGCTAATAACCGCCCAGACACCGTGACAGGACGAGATGGGGGGACGGGGGGACAGGGGGGGACAGCAGAATGAGGCTAACGTTAGCTCCGGCCTCAGGATTAGTTCCAGGAAACGAAATATCATGGTTATGCACTTGTTTAGTAAAGAAACCAGGGTTTGTTATGGACTTCTGAAGCAAATGTTTGTGATTTTGTCGATTCAGCAGTTTTTAAATCCATCCATCCATCCATCCATTATCTTCCACTTTATCTTCTTCTATATTAGGTTTGCGGGGGGGTTCCCCATGCCCATCCAGGGGAGAACTTCTCAGGTGCTGGGCAGATACACCCAGGACAGGACACCAATCTATCACTGGGCACACCCTCACTCACTCATACAAACACAATTTGGGAATTCAATTGACCTTGAATCCATGTTTTTGGACTTTGGGAGGAAACCGGAGAACCCGGAGGAAACCCATGCGGACACGGGGAGAACATGGAAACTCCACCCAGATTGGGATTCGAAACCGGGAATCCCTAGCGCTGAGAGGAGAACATGCCAACCACTTAGCCACCGTGCCGGCCTCAGTTTTTAATCACAGTATTATTATTGTACATTTGTGGAAAAGAATTCCATCCATCAATTATCTTCCGCTTTATTCTCTATTAAGGTCGCGGGGGGGGTTCCCCATGCCCATCCAGGGGAGAACGTTTGGGGCACTGGGCAGAAACACCCAGGACAGGACGCCAATCTGGTTTGCTCCCACAGTCCAAAAACATGGATTCAAGTTCAATTGAATTCTCCAAATTGCCCCATATAAAGTGTGTGTGTGAGTGAGTGTGTGTCCAGTGATAGATTGGCGTCCTGTTCTGGGCGTATCTGCCCAGCGCCTGGAACGTTCTCCTTTGGATGGGCATGGGGAACACTCCCTCCCCCCCAACCTCTTACCCCCGCAACCACAGTATAGGATTGAGTAGAAGATAATGGATGGATGGCTTTATTGCTGAATGTAAATCCACCTCAATAAAGACGTAGAAGATTGATGCCCTAAGCCCAGGACTACAAAACTGCCCCTATTGATCTTAAACAGAACAAAAAGAACATAAAGGGCAACAACTCAAACATGGTGTGTAACGCGGAGTCCGGGTTCTCTCTCTTTTTTTCATCACATGGTACGTCAGCCGCCACAATACGCAGCTCTCACTTTAAAAACGACTTTAGGGAGAAAGATCGCTTTCCGATTGCAAGCAAACATCAGGCTTCGGCGGCTGGAGACAGCGTGTCTGCCCTGCGGCTCCTGAGGAGACCCATAAAGACGGCCCATGAATCTCCCCCCACAGACAGCCAGCAGTGTCACGCTAATGGGAAATCCAATAAGGTTAAAGGTCTGTGATGTTCAGCCGAGATTAAAATACAGCCAAATAAGACAGAGCACCGGGAGAGGAACTAAAAACGGTACGTGATCCACAAACAGACCTGCGGACAAAATCCCCCACAATGCTGATTCACGACGTTCTCAGTTTGCTTATGGGTTTAAATATATAAAGTTATACATTAGGATGTTCTCCTCCGTGTGGGTTTCCTCCGGGTTCTCCGGTTTCCTCCCACAGTTTAAAAACATGGATCAAGATAAATTGAATTCTCCAAATTGCCCCATATAGTGTTTGTGTGTCCAGCGATAGATTGCCCCCCTGTCCTGGGTCTATCTGCCCAGCATCCAAAACGTTCTCCCCTGGATGGGCATGGGGATCCCCCCCCCCATGGCATGTCATGGATCAAGGTCTATTTAATTCTCCAAATTGCCCCATATAGAGTGTGTGTGTGTGTGTGTGTGTGAGTGAGTGTGCCCAGTGATAGATCGGCGTCCTGTCCTGGGTGTATCTGCCCAGCGCCCGAAACGTTCTCCCCTGGATGGGCATGGGAACCCTCCCCCCTTCCCCCCGCGACCCTAGTAGAGGATAAAGCAGAAGATAATGGATGGATGGATGGATGGATGGCTGTTATAGATTAGTCAGGTTTATTCATCTCATTATCTTCCAGCGTTTCAGACGCTGGAACACCTTCACACACTGGGAACCTGAGCAGAACTTAACCCACTTATGATGGAACATATTCTGGACCTTAACACTTCTTTAGCAGCTCTCTAGAAACACACAGCAATCGGACCTCTAATTTAAATGTATATATAAAATGATCTGTAACAGAAAGCCGGTACGATCAGACCTCGGTGGATCATGCATCATATCCAGTTAGTTTACAACACTGTCAGACACCTCTCACCAATGTACACAGCCTGCAGCAGTGACGCTTCTTTGAAGCTGCAACCCATCTGCAGTGGAAATACAGTCATTCTCCAAATGTTTCATCCATAACAAAACACTCACCTGCTGGAGAACCAGAGCCGCTTTTATCACTACTAATAGAACATACACTGCAATATGTACACAGCCAGTTCATACAAACAGTACACACACACACACACACACACACACACACACATACGGCATTTTAATGGACACAACACCCGTTACTACAGATTATATATAGATGCACTTTACAGTTCTACACTTACAGACTGCTCCATCTGTTTGAATTATACTTTATTGGTCAGGACTCACACAAAGCAGTTATTATGGCATCATTTAAATTTAAGTAATAAGCGTTATTGAAGTGGTGGATGATTCATAATTTTTTTTATATTTATATTATATTATATTATATTATGCTATTGTGTAATATAGTATAGTATGGTGTGGTATGATGAAGTATTGTATAGTATAGAATAGTATAGTGGAGTATAGTATAGTATGGTGTGGTATAGTGCAGTATAATAATGTATGGTATGGTATATTAATTAAGGTATGGTACGATATGGTATGGTGTAGTATAGGGTGGTATGGCATGTTGACGTACAGTATAGTGGTGTAGTATGGTACAGGATGAAAGGACATGGTGGAGTATAGTATAGAACAGTATGGTATGGTACAAGATGGTATGGTATAGTATAGAATGGTATGGTGAAGTACAGTATAGTATAGTATAATTTAATATGGTATGGTGTTATATAGTACAGAATGAAAGGATATGGTGGAGTATAGTATAGAATAGTATGGCATGGCACAAGATGGTATGGTATAGTATAGTATAGTATAATATGGCATGGTGTAGTATAGCATGGTTTAGTTTGGTATGGTGCAGTAAAGTATAGTATAGTATAGTATTGTACAATATGGTATAATGTATTGTATAGTATCTTATGGTATAGTATAATATTCTATAGTAGAGTATAATATTGTATCGTGTAGTATAGTATATTATTTTATTATTATATTATTTTTCCAACAGCAATTAAAACTGTTCTGTCAATATTTCAATGTTATTTCATCCACAAATGAATATTTACTTCCATTTTAAAAAAGAAACTAAACTAAAGTAAAGCATCTCATTAAAGTTACTGCAGTAATAAAAGCCCCGCCCTCTGGTTTCTCTTCTCCTGAGTTCACTGTATCCGTGCATCCTCACTGATGAATAATTCAATCCAACGGCGAGTGATTACACAACAATTACTCTGCGAACCTTAAAAATGAAAAGAGCTCCTCATGAAACATTAACTAAGCGCAGTTCATTACTGCCGAGCTGCAGGAAACACGTCCTCACAGGGTTCCCACTAAACAGGACAACAGCGCAACACTGACCTGGCTCTATTCTTAGGGGCTAACCTACATACACATCTAGCACAGAGTGTAGCAGCCTTGAACCCCAAACTCCATTATCAAACCTGATTAGATATGCAAGTAAGAAAATATGCAAATCCATCCATCCATTCATTAACTTCCACTTAATCCTCTACTAGGGTCCACATGCCCACCCAGGGGAGGGGGCGGTTCCCCATGCCCATCCAGGGGAGAACGTTTCTGGCGCTACATAGCATGGTTTAGTATAACAGTGTAATATGGTATGTTGTTATATAGTACAGTATTGTATGGTGTCATATAGTATAGTATATAATAATATGGCATGGTGTAGTATGCATTTAGTTTGGTATGGTGCAGTATAGTAAAACAGTATAATAAGGTATTGTGTTACATAATACGGTATTGTATGGTTGTGGTATAGTATAGAATGTTATGGTAAAGTATAGTATAGTATATTATAATATGTAATGGTGTAGTATAGCATGGTTCAGTTTGGTATGGCGCAGTATATTATAGTATAGTATAATATGGTATGATGTAGTATAGCATGGTGTAGTATAGTATAGTATAACAGTTTAACATGGTATGGTGTTATATAGAATAGTATTGTATGGTGTAGTATAGTATAGAATGGTAAGGTGAAGTACAGTATAGTATATTATAATATAGTATGGGGTAGTATAGCATGGTGTAGTATAGTATAGTGTAACAGTATATTATGGTTGTGTGTTATATATAACAGTATTGTATGGTGTAGAATAGTGTAGGTATGGTGAAGTACAGTATAGTATAGTTATAATATAGTATGGGGTAGTATAGCATGGTTTAGTTTGGTATGGTGCAGTATAGTATAGTATAACAGTATAATATGGTATGATGTAGTATAGAATGGTGTAGTATATTATAGTATAACAGTATAATATGGTATGGTGTAGTATAGCATGGTGTAGTATAGTATAGTATAACAGTATAATCTGGTATGGTGTTGTATAGAACAGTATTGTATGGTGTCGTAGAGTATAGAATGGTATGGTGCAGTATAGTATATTATAATATAGTATGGTGTAGTATAGCATAGTATAACAGTATAATACGGTATTGTGTTAAATAATATGGTATTGTATGGTGTAGTATACAGTAGTATGGAATGGTATGGTGAAGTACAGTATAGTATATTATAGTATGGTAAGGTGTCGTATAGCATGGTTCAGTTTGGTACAGCATCACTGGAGCAGTGTGGGTTGAGGGCCTTGCTCAAGGGCCCATATTTGAGAACCTTCAGATCGATATCCCAACTCTATAATCGCTGAGCCTCCACCCTCCTGGTTACAGTTTTCTTAACTCAAACAGTTCAATTCAAATAAAACTCCTTTTTTTAGTATTGTTTACTCTCTATTCTCTATATGGTCGTTTTTGATTATACAGCACTTGCTGGATCTACAAAAAAACCCACAAACTTACAAGAATCTGTAAGTCTGGAGTCAGCAGAGCCCCGTATGAGAAGACGAGGAGGCTGCGGCGTTGTGTAATTGGCCTCATTAGACATTTCTGCTGAGTTAGTGCTGTTTCCATGACACTTCTCCAGAGTGCAATGGCGACGACGACCTGCTGAGAAATTACTAAGTTGTACAAACAACATCAAAGCCGGCCCTGATTACGCTCGGGTGGCCGACTCGTCCCCTCCTGTGTTCACCAATCGGAAATCAGTGCGTGAAGCCGAAGCCTCTCTACAATTAAGTGCCTTCGGAACCTCACCGCCGGAGCCTTTATGCGGCGTGGAGCTGATGCAAGACTTGCTCAGATGACATCGTTTGTTTCCCGTAAACCTGCCTGTGCTACAATCTAACGTACAATCGAGTGTGTGTGCAAGATATTTCAATTAGATTCACTGAGACGCATCATCAGTGACGTATCCGGGGTCACTGAGTGTTAAGAATTTAAACAGGTTCCTCAGGTTCCAGACTCCAGCAACAAAAGTTCCAGGTTCCGGTAACAATACCATCAGGTTCCGGTAACAATACCATCAGGTTCTGGTAACAATACCATCAGGTTCTGGTAACAATACCATCAGGTTCCACGAGCAAAGCCTTAGGCTCCAGTAACAAGGTTCAAGGTTCCAGTATCAAAACCTCAGGTACCATCGTGTTCCACCAGCAAAAACTTAGGCTCTAGTAACAAGGTTCCTGGTTCTCATCGCAAAACCTCAGGTTCCAGTAACAATACCATCAGGTTACACCAGCAAATCCTCAGGCTCCGGTAACAAGGTTCCTGGTTCTGGTAGCAAAAGCTCAGATTCCACTAACAATACCATCAGGTTCCACCAGCAAATCCTCAAGCTCCAGTAACAAGGTTCCTGGTTCAGGTAGCAACAACTCAGGTTCCAGTAACAATACCATCAGGTTCCACTAGCAAAACCTTAGGCTCCGGTCACAAGGTTCCAGGTTCAGGTAGCAACAATTCAGGTTCCAGTAACAATGCCATCAGGTTACACCAGCAAAACCTCAGGCTCCAGTAACAAGGTTCCAGGTTCAGGTAGCAACAACTCAGGTTCCAGTAACAATACCATCAAGTTACACCAGCAAAACATCAGGCTCCAGTAACAAGGTTCCAGGTTCTGGTAGCAAAAGCTCAGGTTCCAGTAACAATACCATCAGGTTCCACTAGCAAAACCTCAGGCTCCAGTAACAAGTTTCGAGGTTCTGGTACCAAAAGCTCAGGTTCCAGTAACAATACCATCAGGTTCCACTAGCAAATCCTTAGGCTCCAGCAACAAGGTTCCAGGTTCAGGTAGCAAAACCTCAAATTCGAGTAGAAAAATCTCAGGTTCCAGTAACAATACCATCAGGTTTCACTAGAAAAACCTTAGGTTCCAGTAACAAAGTTCCAGGTTCCAGTAACAATACCAACAGGTTCCACTAGCAAAACATTAGGGTCCAGTAGCAAAACCTCAGGTTCCAAAAACAATACCATCAGGTTCCACTAGCAAAACCTTAGGCACCATTTACATACATTTACATTTAGTCATTTAGCAGACGGTTTTATCCAAAGCGACTTACAAATGAGAACACCACAAGTCAGAAGCCATGGAGAAACCAACTATACTGTAAATTCATCAACCCTGATTGTTATTCGATGCTGTGGCCCCTCCCCCCACCCTTTTTTTTTTCTACAACAGGTATTTGTTAAAGAGATGAGTTTTAAGTAGTTTCTTAAAACTGTTTAGTGATACTGCCTTACAGACAGAGTTGGGAAGAACGTTCCACCATTTAGCAGTGGTGAACGCCACTGAGAATTAGCTCCTCGGTGAGGTGGAATCACCAGGCGGCGATCATCACTGGAGTGAAGTGAACGAGTCGGAGTGTATTTTGAAAAGATAGAGTGAAGGTAGGAGGGGGAAGATCCAGAAATGGTTCTGTATGCTAGAGTCAGTGACTTGTACTGAATGCGAGCAGCTACAGGAAGCCAATGGAGGGAAGTGAGTAATGGAGTGACATGAGTAACAAAGTTACTCTAAAGAGGCTCCAGTAACAAAGTTCCAGGTTCAGGTAGCAAAACGTCAGGTTCCAGTAACAATACTTTGAGGACTTTGCAGAGTAAGCGTACTTTAAACTACACCTCTACACCCCATCTTCTAGCCATCTTCCTGGCACTTTTCCAGCAGTTCCTGGTACCCTCCATCCACTCTTCCTATCTACAATCATCTGTTCTGTTGCCTCAGAGATGCTGATTTTCAAGTCTCCTAATTTAATTGTTGAGGTCAGAGGACAGGGTCAGCACTCCTGGAGCGTTGAGGTCCCACACAGGAAACTTTGGTGGACCCAGGGATGAACCTCCAAACTTGAGAGGCATGTTCACAGTGAAGCATGGTGGTGGAAGCATCATGAGGTGGGGCTGTTTTTTCAACAACTGCTCAGAATTAAGGGAAAGTGGGAAGGCATACTAAGGGACATAATGACTCGAGTCGTTCTTAAGTTCTAAAATGACCTGCGTCCAGTCGGGTCCAACAACTGGTTGCTATTCATTCATCGTAAAGTTAACTAAACTCAGGGGAACGAAACCAGAACTGAAAATAACAATTTCATGACCGTGGGGTGCAAAGTTAACACTCTGCCTCTTTTTAAGCCTGTTGTATAAGACGACCTGAAAGTTCCCCCTCGTTCTCGCTGCGTTCTGCATGATTGAGTATTTTCCCGGAGAGAAAGCCGAACCACTTGGCTGGCCTATTTCTGCTCGCCGTGTCACTGCTGAGCCCGATCCGTTTCAGCGTACAGAACCCCGTCCACGTATCAGTGGGCGTACAGCTGTTTAGCAGTTGCTTAAACATACACGTCTCTGCTGAGGGACTCATAATTATGTATATCTTTCAGCAGCCAATTAAAATGGTAATGAAAGTTCAGTGAACGCGGCTTTCCTGAGGGAAGCTAATAGCTAATGGCAGCCTTTGTTAGCAGCAGTTATACGGCAGGTTTTTATACCATACTCTTTCCTTTGAGTTTCTGCCATGTGGCATGCCACTCCACTTCGGCCCACATGCGACGGACTCGACTCGGCTTGGCGAGAACATCTTATATAATTCTTTTCTTTATTTATTTTACGATACATATTAAGATGGGGCGGCACCGGTTTTCCGGTTTCCTCCCACAGTCTAAAAACATGGATCAAGACCAATTGAGTTCCACATATGTCTGTATAGTGATAGATTGGTGCCCTGTCCTGGATGTATCTGCCCAGCGCCCGAAACGTTCTCCCCTGGATGGGCATGGGGAACCCCCACCGCGACCCGAATCCCGAATCCCAATCTGGGTGGAGTTTCCATGTTCTCCCCGTGTCCATGTGGGTTTCCTCCGGGTTCTCTGATTTCCTCCCACAGTCCAAAAACATGAATCAAGGTCAATTATCTATCTATCCATCCATCCATCCATCCATCCATCCATTATGTTCCACTTTATCCTCTACTACGGTTGCGGGGGGGAAGAAACAAAGTCCTCAGGATCCAAAAAAAATTCCCATGTTCCAAAAGCAAAACCTCAGGCTCCAGTAACAAAGTTATGTTCTACCAAAACCCCTCAGGTTCCCATAACAAAATTCAAGGCTCCAGCAACGAAACCTCAGGCTCCAGTAACAAAGTCCTATGTTCTACTAGAACAACCTCAGGTTCCAAAAAAATTCCCAAGTTTCAGAAACAAAACCTCAGGCTCCAGTAACAAAGTTCCATTAACAATACCATCAGGTTCCAAAAGCAAAATATGAGACTCCAGTACCAAAGTCCAACGTTCTAATAGAAAAACCTTAGACTTTTGTAACATACTCCTAGGTTCTACCAGAAAAAAAACCTTAGGTTCCAATACCAAAGTCCAAGGTTTTACAAAAGCAAAACCCTAGACTGAGACTCCAGTACCAAAAAAAAACAGTTCCAAAGTTTTACTAAAAAAAAAACCTTAGACTTTTTTAACATAGTCCCAGGTTCTACCAGAAAAAAAAAAAAACCCCTAGGTTCCAAAGTCCCACCAAAAAAAAAATCAGTCCATAGTCGCAGGTTCTACCAGGTTTTTTTACAAAATAAAAAAAAAAAAAACCTCAGACTTTTTTAACATAGTCCCCCAGGTTCTAAAAGAAAACAAGGTTCCAGAAAAAACCTCAGGCTCCAGTACCAAAGTCCCAGGTTTAACCCAGACATAGACCCAGGTTACGAGAAAACCCTCAGACTTTTGTAACATAGTCCCAGGTTCTACAAGAAAAAAACAGGTTCCAGTACCAAAGTCCCAGGTTCTACAAAAAAAAAAAATCAGACTTTTTTAACATAGTCCCAATTTCTTCCAAAAAAAACTTTAGGTTCCAATACCAAAGTCCCAGGTTCTACAATAAAACCCTTAGGTTCCAGTAGCAAAGTCCCAGGTTCTACGAAAAAAAAATCAGACTTTTCTAACATAGTCGCAGGTTCTACCAGAAAAAAAAAAAACTTAGGTTTTAGTACCAAAGTCCCAGATTCAACAAAAAAAAAAAAACCTCAAACTTTTTTAACATAGGTTAAAAAACTTTTTTAACATCCCAGGTTCTAAAAGAAAACCATCAGGTTCCAGAAGCAAAACCTCAGGCTCCAGTAGCAAAGTCCCAGGTTTAACAAAAAAAAACTCAGACATAGACCCAGGTTCTACGAGAAAACCCTCAGACTTTTCTAACATAGTTTCAGGTTCTACCAGAAAAAAACCTTAGGTTCCAGAACCAAAGTCCGAGGTTCAACAACAAAAAACTCAGACTCTTGTAACATAGTCCCAGGTTCTACAAGAAAACCCTTAGGTTCCAGTAACAATACCATCAGGTTCCAAAAGCAAAATATGAGACTCCAGTAATAAAGTCCAACATTCTACTAGAAAAACCTCAGACTTTTGTAAGCTAATCCAAGGTTCCAGAAACGAGTCCTCAGGTTCCAGTTACAATACCATCAGGTTCCTAAAGCAAAATCTTAGGTTCCAGTAGCAGAGCATCAAGTTCCAATAATGATCCCTGCCGGTTCCCCTGACTGAATTTCCTATTCATTACTACAGAAGTATTTTAAATAGTGTTCCTCGTCTTATTGTTTCACAATCACATCAGTCCTGGCTAACATTCTCCGGTGGAACTTCCCCTCTCCTCGCTGATGAGTCATAAACCCTTTAATCACCTGACCTCGATTACGAACGGCATCTCCGACGGCTACGTATCCGTGAGCGCACATTATCCATCTTTAATAAACGTACAGTAAATAAGTAAACGAGCCCTCGGAACCCTGAGGAACCTGAAATAATGATGAGGTGATGGCAGATGGAGGAGGAGAACCCGGGGCGGTGGAAAGGCGTGTGAGTTACAGTGCACTGAATGAACAATCAGGTTCCGAAGTTCTTTAGTGGAGCGGATTGAGATTCACTTGAATATATTTGAGTTTGCCATGTTCTCCTCTCAGCGCTGAGGATCCAGGTTCAAATCCCAATCTGGGTGGAGTTTCCATGTTCTCCCTATGTCCACGTGGGTTTCCTCTGGGTTCTCTGGTTTCCTCCCGCAGTCCAAAAACATGGATTCAAAGTGGATTGGCTGTTCTAAATTGCCCCCCCTATATTGTGTGTGGGGGGGTGGGGGGGAGGTTTGTCACAATGACTGGTCTATCCAGGTTCGAACCCTGAGTTTCCATATTCTCCTCGTGTCCATGTGGGTTTCCTCCGGGTTCTCCGGTTTCCTCCCGCAGTCCAAAAACATGGATTTAAAGGGGATAGGCTGTTCTTAATTGCCCCCATATAGTATGTGTGTGTGTGTGTGTGTTTGGGGGGGGGGATGTTGGCACAATGACTGGTGGATCCAGGTTCGAAGCCTGAGTTTCCAGGTTCTCCTCATGTCCACATAGGATTCCTCCAGATTCTCCGTAGTCCAAAAACAAGAATTCAAGGTAAATTTAATGGTCTTGCCCCAAATTGTAGTGAGTGAGTGTGCCCAGTGATGGATTGGCGACCAGTCCTGGGTGTAAGTGGAGTAAACAAGGGGGCATGGGTGGAGATTCCATGTTCTCCTACTGGTTCTCTGGCTTCCTCCCACAGTCCAAAAATACTGACTGCAAAATTGCCCCAATATAGCATATGTGTGAGTAAGAGTCCTGTCCTGGGTGTATCTGCCCAGCGCCCAAATGTTCTCCCCTGGATGGACATGAGGAGGTTAAGATAATAAGATGAGCCAATCTATCCATTATCTTGCACTTAATCCTTTAATAGGTGGGGGGGGTTCCCTATGTCCATCCAGGGGAGAACGTTTTGGGTGCAGATACACCCAGGACAGGGGGGCAATCGATCACTGGGCACACACTCACTCACACTGACACACACACTATATAGGGGCAAATTAGAGCAGCCATTTACCTTGAATCCATGTTTTTTGGGATCACTGAGAGGCGAACATACCAACCACCATAAAATCATCTTTATAGGTAGCACTTATGTAACAGCCTGTGTTCTGCTACCCCCCCCCCCCCCCCCCCGCCCCAAAGCATTAGCAAGGGTCAGTTATGATGTCATCGATGTGAGTGAATTGCCCTAAAATAAAAGGTGTTGTGTTATCCAACAGGAAAGAAGCGGGAGGTACGGAACCTCAGCTCTTGTTAGGATCAACCCGCGGCTGGATGACTGACGTTCTCCGGCAGACTGGCCTCACACCGCCGTGCAGAACGAGAGCCATGCCGAGTTCAGACGCTTCACCCAAACAGACGCTGACAAACTGCCCCTCTGCAGTGCTGAGAGAACGCTGAGAGAACGCTCGGTTCTCCACTGAGGAACCCTCTGACAGGAACCAGGAGCCATGAAGCAGGCTGATCCTGATCGAAGCTGATGGAGACCAGAAGGTAAAACAGAACCCGAGGTGGAACCGACGTGTTACTCAGTGAGAAGATAGTCTTTATGGATTTATGTATGAGGGGTTGGCATGTTCTCCTCTCAACGCTGGGGATTCCAGGTTCGGATCCCGATCTGGGTGGAGGTTCCATGTTCTCCCCGGGTAGGTTTCCTAAAGGTTCTCCAGTTTCCATCCACAGTCCAAAAACATGGATTCAAAGTGGCTGGTGGATCCAGGTTCAAATCCTGAGTTTCCATGTTCTCCCCGAGTCTGCGTGGGTTTTCTCCAGGTTCTCCGGTTTCCATCCACAGTCCAAAAACTTGGATTCAAGCTGAATAAGCCACTCTTTATTGCCCCTATATACAGGATTTTGTGTGTGGAGGGCAGCACAGTGCTTGGTGGATCAGGGTTCTCCACCGTGTGTCCGTATGGGTTTCCTACAGGTTCTCCGGTTTCCTTTCACAGTCCAAAAACATGGATTCAACTGAATAAGCCGCTCTAAATTGCCCCATATAGTGTGTGTAGGAGGGTGGCACAGTGGCTGGTTGATCCAGGTTCTCTAAATTGCCCCATATAGTTTTTTTTTTTTTTTGGGTGGGGGGCTTCAAAGAGGCTGGTGGATCCAGGTTCGGATCCCTAGTTTGCATGTTCTCCCCGTGTCTGCGTAGGTTTTTTCCAGGTTCTCCGGTTTCCTTTCACAGTCCAAAAACATGGATTCAAGGTGGATTGGCCGGTCGAAAATTGCCCCCATTTAGCATATGTGTAGGAGGGGCGGGACAATGATTGGTGGATCCAGGTTCTCTAAATTGCCCCATATAGTGTGTGTTAGTGGGGCGTAAAGGTGGCTGGTGGATCCAGGTTCAAATCCCGAGTTTGCATGTCCTCCCCGTGTCTGCATGGGTTTTCTCCTGGTTATCCGGTTTCCGGATTCAAGGTCTGTGTGTGGAGGGCGGTACAGTGGCTGGTGGATTCAGGTTCTCTAAATTGCCCCCATATAGTGTGTGTCTAGGGGGGCAGCCCAGTGGCTGGTGGATGCAGGTTCTCTAAATTGCCCCCATATAGTGTTTGTGTGTGTGGGGGGAATTGGCCGGTCTAAATTGCCCCATATAGTGTGTGGATGTGGGGGGGGGATTGGCCAGCCTAAATTGCCCCCATATAGTGTGTGGGAGCAAAGAATTCCGGTGAATCCTCTCCCGCGGTCCTCATGGTTCTGATTGGTTCTGCCTGTGCTGAGGGAGACAGCGGGATGTGATGAAGCGTTCGGGGAGCAGAAATGTATTTTTCGGCTGGGTTCCATGGTCCCGCAGGTTCTCCGCAGGTTCTCCGCAGGCCATCGGGAGATCCATCTGCCGATAGGGAGCTGAGGAGAGGCCCGGAGAGGCGGAGGCTTTTAAAACAATGCAATGGACAGCGGGACAAATGATTCTATTAAGGTTCTGGTGCTCGCCGTTCTCCTGTGACGGCTCCTCTGTCAAAAGGGCAAATTGCATCAAACCCTCGTCCCGTGGCCTCTTAGCGCGCCGCTTATATCTAAATAAGATCTCATCCCTCTCCTGAAGAACCTCCACGTGTGGCTTCGGATTTCTACCTGCACGCCGCGGCGCCGCAACACAGACTCAGGGACGACTCTGATCAGACCTCACCGCGTTGCCATTTTTAAACAGTGTGGTTTAAATAGCAATGCGGTGTGTGAATATATCTCCCTGATGGGCGTGGCCGTCTCAAAATGAGGTGTGTTCAGGTATATTTCTGGTGGAACGTTCTCCCATGGATGGATATTGGGAACCCTTCTGAGAAAACAGGCCAACAGCACAATGCTACCACCAGCATGTCTTATAGGTGAGGTACGGTTATTGTTCTAGAATACAGTGGGTCCTAACTTACACCCTTGAGTGTTTACTCATTCCCTGCTTGTGAATATATCTACCCCATACCATCTTACCTCCCAAAACCGTCTTACACTCCAGAACCATCTTACACTCAGAACCATCTTACACCCCAGAACCATCTTACACCCCAGAACCATCTTACACTCCAGAACCATCTTACACCCCAGAACCATCTCACACCCTAGAACTATCTTACACCCCAGAACCGTCTTATACCCCTGAACTATCTTACACCCTAAAACCATATTACATCCCAGAACCATCTTACACCCTAGAACCATCTTACACCCCAGAACCATCTTACACCCCAGAACCATCTTACACCCTAGAACTATCTTACACCCCAGAACCGTCTTATACCCCTGAACTATCTTACACCCCAGAACTATCTTACACCCCAGAACCGTCTTACACCCCAGAACCGTCTTACACCTCAGAACCGTCTTACACCCCTGAACTATCTTACACCCCAGAACCATCTTATACCCCAGAACCGTCTTATACCCCAGAACTATCTTATACCCCAGGACCGTCTTATACCCCAGAACTATCTTATACCCCAGAACCATCTTACACCCCAGAACCGTCTTACACCTCAGAACCGTCTTACACCCCTGAACTATCTTACACCCCAGAACCATCTTATACCCCAGAACCGTCTTATACCCCAGAACTATCTTATACCCCAGGACCGTCTTATACCCCAGAACTATCTTATACCCCAGAACCATCTTACACCCCTGAACCGTCTTAAACCCCAGAACCATCTTACACCCCAGAACCGACTTAAACCCCAGAACAATCTTACACCCCAGAACTGTCTTAAACCCCAGAACCGTCTTACACCCCATCCATAGTTTATTTTCCTGTCTTCTGCCTGCGTGGTTTAATTAGCAACACTGTTTGGGAATATTTCTAGAGGTCGAGGCACTCATCATCCCTCATCATCAGGTGCACATACATCTGCGAGTGATTTCGACCAATAAAATGAAAGCAAGTCGCTGCCGTCGGTGCCAGAGGAGGAGGGAACCCAGTGTTCCACTCCGCTCCGGTGCCATTCCTCAATTTCCTGCCCGGGCCGATGAATGAGAGTTGTTCGGATGAAGTGAGGCGTGAGGAACCTTAATCTTCTCAGAACGTGGTAGACAAGCAATCCAACAAAGTCTGGGAGTCTGCACGGAGCACGTCGGTTCTGCGGTCTAGCGCCACGGTGTTTGCGAATTGGCCTGGCAATGTTTCGTCTTTATTATGTGTGTGTGTGTGTGTGTGTGTGTGTGTGCTCTACTTCTAATTCAGCCCATGTCATGTTCTTGAAAGTCAAAGTTCCAGTGAGAACTCGTTGTTAGAACCGTCTTAAATCTGACAGCAGGATATTCACCCAAAATGAAAATGGGTTTTTCTATCTTATCGATCTTTTAGAATATATATACAGTTGTAGTGTGTGTGTGTTTTTTTTTTTTTTTTTTTGTGTGTGTGTGTGTAAGAGAGATTATGCTCTAGCTCTACACATTTGGATACATGTATTGGGACACCAATGTTTCAACCTTACAGCAGGGAGGTCCTGGGTTTGATTCCCAGTGGGGCAAACAGGTTCAGTCCAACCAAACTGCCTATGCTTTGCACACACTTTGACACCCAATATAGGGGCAATTTAGATAGGGCAATATAGGGCAGCTAATTCACCTTGAATCCATGTGTTTGGACTGTGGGAGGCAATTGAAGAACCTGGAGAAAGGCCATGCGGTTAACACGGTTAAGGAACCAGCCCTGTGACCTGAAGGACCTCGGTTTGATTCATGATCCCATGAAGTACTATGGCTGAAGTGCCCTTGGGCAAGTCACATGACCCCTATTGCTCCTCAGGCGCCATGTACAGGGCTGCCCACCACTATGGATACGTGTGCAAACTTTACCGGTGTGAGCGTGTGTGTGTTTGTTTATATTTATGTGTGTGTGTGTGTGTGTGTGTGTGTGTGTGTGTGTGTGTGTGTGTGTGTCTCAGTGTGTCTGTCTGTGTGTGTGTGTGTTTATATGAGTGTAGGTTTGTGTGTGTGTTCTGCATAGATTGTGTGTGTTTTTATATGTGTGTTTGTGTGCCTCAATGTGTCTGTGAGTGTGTGTGTGTGTATGTGTGTCTGTGTTTATATGTGTGTTTATATGTGTGTGTCTTAGTGTGTCTGTCTGTGTGTGTGTGTGTGTGTTTGTGTGTCTTAGTGTGTCTGCCTGTGTGTGTGTTTTTGTGTTTGTGTGTGTGTCTAAGTGTGTCTGTCTGTGTGTGTGTGTTTGTGTTTATATGTATGTTTATATGTGTGTGTGTGTGTGTGTGTGTGTTTATATGTGTGTGTGTGTGTGTGTGTTTGTGTGTGTCTTAGTGTGTCTGTTTGTGTGTGTGTGTGTGTGTGTGTTTGTGTTTATATGTATGTGTGTGTATGTGTATGTGTGTGTATGTGTGTTTGTGTGTTTGCACAGATAACTTAATTATACAGCAGGCAAAATAAAGCACAACACAAATGAAACTCCACCCATAGAGATTCGAACCCGGACCCCCGGCGCAGATGGAGGTCAGTGATGATCGTCAGTGAAGACTCATCAGGTGTCCGAATACTTTTGAGCAGCGAGTGAATCACAGCCTGCGATGCTGCACTATTTACAACAGACATGATCTCATCATTTCCAATTCATCACCCCGTTCTATTTCTGTTGTTATTACTGCCATCTGTCGCTCTCTCTCTCTCCCTCTCTCTCTCTCTCTCTCTCCATCACCCACTCATCCACTCATCCATCCATCCCATCATCCATCTATTCATGTATCACCTTTTTTGATGGCACGTATATCATTCTTCTCATTCTGTTCCTCTCAATTCTCTCTCTCTCTCTCTCTCGCTCGCTCGCTCATCGCCTGGCGGACTGTCGGCATGGGGTTGAATGCAGAACAGCGGAACCGGGCGACATGCAGAGTGTGAATGTAAACAGCTGACGCTCCAACCAGCCGTGACGGCCCGGCGCGCCCGGCCTCCTCCGCCTTTATTCCTTCCCTTTTCCGCTTCTTTAATTCCATCTCCACCGTCCTATCAGCGTAATCTGCTTTTAATTAACTTTAGAAATGAGCCCACACACGTCTCATCTGTTTAAAACTGAGAGGAAGGGTGCTGGAGAGCGAGCGAGCGAGCGAGAGAGGGAGAGGAAGTGCGGAGGTTGTTCAATGGGAACAAAGAGAGACATTCGCCCGTGGGAACGGTGCGAGAGAAGGAGAGGTGAATTGGGATGGCGAAGTGCCAGCGAGGGAAATATATATCACTCGCGGATCGGCTCCGTTTGATTCGTACTGCGTTTACTTTGTGGAGAAACGACTCCGTGGAGGAGTGATGGATGTGAGGAACATGTATTCGCAGTTTTATATATATATCCATCCAATCATTAGCTTCCGCTTTATCCTCTAGTAGGTTGTGGGAGGGGGGGGGGGGTATCCCATGCCCATCCAGGGGAGAATGTTTCGGGCGCTGGGCTGATACATCCAGGACAGGACGCCAATCTATCACTGGGCACACACTCACTCACACAAACACACTCTATATGGGGCAATTTGGAGGATTCAATTGACTTGATCCATGTTTTTGGACTGTGGGAGGAAACTGGAGAACCCGGAGGAAACCCACGCGGACACGGGGAGAACATGGAAACTCCACCCAGATTGGGATTCTAACCAGAAATCCCTAGCGCTGAGAGGAGAACATGCTAAACACTAAGCTACCGTGCCACCCATATATATATATATATATATATATATATATATATATATATATATATATATATATAATATATATATATATATTCTCCCCTTGTCCGTGTGGGTTTCCTCCGGGTTCTCCGGTTCGCTCCCACAGTCCAAAAACATGGATCAAGGTCAATTGAATTCTCCAAATTGCCATATATAGAGTGTGTTTGTGTGAGTGAGTGTGCATGTGTCCAGTAATAGATTGGCGCCCTGTCCTGGGTGTATCTGCCCAGCGCCCCAGACGTTCTCCCCTGGATCCTGGATGGGCATGGGGAACCCCACCACGACCCTAGTAGAGGATAAAGCGGAAGATAATGGATGGATAGATAGATGAGTACGTGTGTTATTTTAAGGTGATTCTCATCGTTATAATTTCTGTATTCTGTAAAAACTATGTAAGTAGATGTTTAAATGATGGTCTAAGGAACTCACAGTTCCAGCCCCCGTGAGATTTCATGTCATCACAACCTTTTCATCACCTTCATTAATCTGAATATCGCTTTAAAAATAACAGGCTTCGTCGCTCGCCGGGTTCTGGATTGGCTCCAGCCGCTTTGATCCAGTCCCGCTCTGAAAGGTCACGTCGTTTCATTTGTAGTATCAAACACCTTTAATCCCGACATCATTCCCATACAGACTGTATGTTTAACTGCATGTGAATCAGATTCCCGCAGCTGTTCTCGAGACCTCAACCCCCACGTGGTGAACCCAAATGTCATTTGGGCTCAAGTGGGGTCCTATCTCATCACTATCTTAAACCCCGCCCACAGTCTAGTCCCGCCTTCCTCCTGCGTGGTTCAAATAGCAATGCTGCGTGTGAATATATCTCCCTCGATGGTCATGGCTATCTCTAAATGACATACATTTCTGTTAACGTTCTCCCTTGGATGGATGTTGGGAACCCTCCTGAGGAAACAGGCCAACAGCATGATGCTACCACCAGCATGTCTTATAGGTGAGGTACGGTTATTGTTCTAGAACATTGTGGGTCCTAACTTACACCCCTGAGTGTCGCGATGTACATTCCTTTGCCCCTGTGTGGCTTTTCTCCATTCACTGACACATGGAGAACCTCATGGAGCAGCGCACTGAGTTCAGGTAGCTGCACCGCTGAAAAAACAATCGCCACGGTGGCTTAGTGGTTGGCATGTTCTCCTCTCAGCGCTAGGGATTCCTGGTTTAAATCCCAATTTGAGTGGAGTTTCCATGTTCTCCCCGTGTCCATGTGGGTTTCCTCCGGGTTCTCTGGTTTCCTCCCACAGTCCAAAAACATGGATCAAGCTCAATTGAATTATCCAAATTACCCCATATAGTGTGTGTGTGTGTGTGTGTGAGTGAGTGTGTTCAGTGATAGATTGATGTCCTGTCCTGGGTGTATCTGCCCAGCGCCTGAGACGTTCTCCCCTGGATGGGCATGGAGAACCCCTCCCCGCGACCCTAGTACAGGATACAGCGAAAGATAATGGATGTATGAATGGGTATCATATAATAAGTGTGGCACGGTGGCTTAGTGGTTGGCATGTTCTCCTCTCAGCGATAGGGATTCCTGGTTCGAATCCCAATCTGGGTGGAGTTTCCATGTTCTCCCCCTGTCCACGAGGGTTTCCTCCGGGTTCTCCGGTTTCACAGTCCAAAAACATGGATCAAGGTCAATTGAATTCTCCAAATTGCCCCATATGTGTGTGTCTGTGTGAGTGAGTGTGTGTCCAGTGATAGATTGTCGTCCTGTCCTGGGTGTATCTGCCCAGTGCCCGAGACGTTCTCCCCTGGATGGGCATGGAGAACCCCCACGACCCTAGGATGATAATTATGTTCAATAGTAAAGCTTCTTGGTTATGGACCGAAGCGCGTCCACATACTTGCGATCACGGAGTTTAATTAATCCGGCTCTCTAAACGAGGTTTTGAAAGCGAGCCTGTCAGGATTGCTGTTTGTTGCTGATAACTTACACGGCTTCACACGGCCTCGGATAAATAAATGAACACAGCCAGAGGAAGCGCACAGCGGGTTACTAAGCGGCCTACCTTTCATGCCGAACTTGGAGCGCCGGCCGTATTTGTTGATGAGGATGAACATGATGAGGAGGAGGACGCAGACGAATCCAGCCAGGCTCACTGCGATCGATACCTACGAAAGAGAAGTTATTATATTTAGCAGCAGAACACATCGGGTTCTCGTTGTTAGGGTTCGAGGCTCGTCATGCGGACGCTGATTTCCTGTGTTGCTGCCAACCTTCAAACGATGACTTTAAAAAACCTGGCAGAACAAAGTGGCACAGTGTATTTTCCCGCCTTAAGTTTGTGTGGTTTAAATAGCAATGCTCCGTGTGAATGTATCTCTCCCGATGGGCGTGGCCATCTCTAAATGAGGCCTGTTCAAGTACATTTCTGGTGTAACATTTTCCCCTGGATGGAGAAAACAGGTCAACGGCATGATGCTACCACCAGCATGTCTTATAAGTGAGGTACAGTTATTGTTCTAGAATGCAATGGGTCCTAACTTACACCCCTGAGTGCTGTGAGATTAGCATACACCCCGCCCACAGGCTATTTTCCCACCTTCGGTCTGCGTGGTTTAAATATTATATATACATACAGACACAGTGAGACACAGTGAGACACAGTGAGACACAGACACACAGACGCACAGTCGCACACAGACACACACACAGACACACTGAGACACAGTGACACACACACACAGAAAAACACACAAATACTCTGACAGATTGAGAGGCACACACAGACACACACACAGACACACTGAGACAAAGTGACACACTGACACACACTAACACACACACACACAAACAGAGACAGACACATACACACACACACACACAGACACACTGAGACACACACAAACACACTGAGAAACGCACACACACACACACACACACACACACACACACACTCAGAGTGAGAGGATTAGCTCGTCTGTTCTATGGAGACGTCCTCATGCTCCGGTTCTCGGCTAAACGAGATTAAATGAACTTTCCGTCTCTCTGGTTGATGGAGCCCAAAAGTGGCGTGAAACTTTTATTCTAAAAAAACGTTTTTTTTTTGTTTTTTTTTCCATCAACAAACTCCATCATTCCATAAAACAGCGAAGAAAAAGACGCCGAGTCATCGCGTGCAACCTTCTTTTAACTCGCTGTAATAATCAAAAGGCTATTTATCCTGCGAGCATCACATTTCCGTCGAGGCGCGATGTCGCGCTCCAGCAGCAGAGGCATCATTATGTGGCGCTGCTGGAGCACGATGACACAACACGGTTCCTTAAACGGTTCCTTAAATGGTTCCAGCAGCAAAACATGGAATTACAGCGAGAACGTGGATCAAATCAAAGTGAAAGCCTGCAATGAAGCAACCTGAGCGAGAGAGTGGCTCTGTAATTAACGAGACGCCCAGCGCAGAACCCATCGTTACCACAGAGTGATCAATAGACACCTATTTACAACAAACCGCACGTTGGAACGACGTTCTACAACACGAGGTGGAACCATTGATTCAAGTTTGGGGGCTTGGTGATGTAGTGGTCAACCTCTCAGTGCTGTTAGAGTGGACTACCTCACAGACACACTGTCCAAAAAACATGGATGAACTGGCTGCTATTAATTGCCCCTATGTAGATTGCCCCTATATATAGTGGTTAGCACGTTCGCCTCTCAGCACTAGGGATTCCCGTTTCAAATCCCCATCTGGGTGGAGTTTCCATGTTCTCCCCGTGTCCGTGTGGGTTTCTTCCTACAGTCCAAAAACATGGATCAGGTCAATTGAGTTATCCAAATTGCCCCATATAGAGTGTGTCTGTGTGAGTGAGTGTGTGCCCAGTGATAGATTGGCGCCCTGTCCAGGGTGTATCTGCCCAGCGCCCAAAACGTTCTCCCCTGGATGGGCAAGGGGAACCTCCCCGCGACCCTAATATAGGATAAAGTGGAAGATAATGGGTGGATGGATGGATGTGTGCCCAGTGATAAATTTGGCACCCTGTATTTGGTGTACTGCCCAGCGCCTGAAAATTTCTCCCCAGATGGCCATGGGGACGCTCCATGTTCTCCAGTTTCCACCCCACAATCCAAAAACATGGATGGCTGCTCTGAATTGCCCCTATGTAGATTGCCCCTATATATTGTCTATATCTGTATAAGTGAATGTGCGTCCAGTCATAAATTTGGCACCCTGTGCTGCCCAGCACCCCACTCCACAAACCAAAATCATGGATTCAAGGTGAATTGGCTGCTCATACGAGGGTATGACTCTCACCCCGAACGTGTCCTCATCAGGATGGTGGGTTCCCGCGACGGTGGGCGTCGGACTCGGATTTGCCGGAGAATGCCCTGAGAGATGAGCTGTGAGAGAGTGAGACAGAGAGTGAGAGACAGAGAGTGAGACAGAAGCAGATGCACTCGTCTGCTCGTACAGCTCACTATGAGTCCATCACGTATATAAACATTCATATATATACATACTTATACATATATTCATATACACACATGTATATACAGTATACACATTCACACACGTATATACACACATATACACATATATACACCCATACACACATGTATGCAGTACAGTATACACATACACACACGTATATACAGTATATGCACATGTATATACACACATACACACATGTATATACACACATACACATGTATATACACACATATATACACATACAAACATGTATATACACACATACACATATGTATATACACACATATATACACACGTATATATACACTCATACACACATACACATATGCATATACAAAAATGTATATACACACATACACATGTATATACACACATATATACAAACGTATATATACACTCATACACACATACACTCACACTGATAGATTTATAAGTATACACACACAATAAAACAGCACTTACGTATATCCCCGTAGTCATCTGGTAAAAAAAAAAAAGAAAATCTTTTTAAAATCTGATTAAGAAACATCACAGACAGAAGAACACATTCATATATTTATCATCAAACACGTTTCCAAAGCGTTTTTCAGTTTGGAACCTTCGTATAAAACACAGCACGCAGAACGACGTCGCATCACCACGTGAGGTATTCAGCATTAGTGACAGAGTGACTCTAATTAATCAATCAGCCCGTCACACCAGACGACTTAATGAATTCTGTATGTCTGATTATCCTAACTTCTATATGATTACCCATCATGCCTCAGTCCAAGCAGACAGCAAATCCCAAATTAATCACTGAGGAGACTCAAAACACAAGCGGCATCAATTTAATTACAGGTTAGGAGACGAAATCACCGCGCCGGTCGCCGTGCCTTCAATAAAAATATAATAAAAATTCAAATGAATTTCTAACATTTAAACTGAAGACGATCGATACCCGACTTCATCACCAAACAATTAAAACAAGCAACGGAAAGCTCTGAAAACTTTACTAATACACAACGTTTAAGCAACATACAAAAAGAAACGAGTTAGAAACGAGAAACGAGCTCCAAACTACAGCTTCATAATCAGATTATTATTATTAATTATTAATTAATTTATTTATTAATTTTATTTCTGTCTGCTGTCTAAAGTACATACGCTTCACTGCCATAAAGAGGAGAAAGGAGAAGAAGGAGAAAGAGGAGGAGGAGGAGGAGGAGAAGGAGGAGGGAGAGGAGAAGAAGGAGGCGAAGTAGGAAAAAGAGGAGGAAGAGGAGGAGGAGGAGGAGAAGAAGGAGGAGGGAGAGGAGAAGAAGGAGGGGAGGTAGGCAAAAGAGGAGGAAGAGGAGGAGGAGGAGAAGAAGGAGGAGGGAGAGGAGAAGAAGGAGGCAAAGTAGAAAAAAGAGGAGGAAGAGGAGGAGGAGGAGAAGAAGGAAGAGAGAGAGGAGAAGAAGGAGGAGGGAGAGGAGAAGAAGGAGGGTAAGTAGGAGGAAGAGGAGGAGAAAGAGGAGGAGGAGGAGGAAGAGAAGAAGGAGAAATTGGAGGAGGAGGAGGAGGAGAAGAAAAAGGAGGAGAAGGAGGAGGATGAGGAGGAAGAAAAGGAGGAGGAGGAAGAGAAGAAGAAGGAGGAGGAGAAAGAGGTGAAGGATGAGAAAGAGGAGGAGTAGAAGGAGGAGGAGGAGAAAGAGAATGAGGAGGAGGGGGAGAAAGGGGAGGAAGAGGAGGATGAAGGGAAGGAGGAGGAGAAGTAGGAAAAAGAGATAAAGGAGGAAAACAAAGAAGAAGAGGAGGAGAAGGAGAAAGAGAATGAGGAGGAGGGGGAGAAAGGGAAGGAGGAGGAGAAGTAGGAAAAAGAGATAAAGGAGGAAAACAAAGAAGAAGAGGAGGAGAAGGAGAAAGAGAATGAGGAGGGGGGGGAGAAAGGGAAGGAGGAGGAGAAGTAGGAAAAAGAGATAAAGGAGGAAAACAAAGAAGAAGAGGAGGAGAAGGAGAAAGAGGAGGAAGAGAAGGAGATAAAGGAGAAGTAAAATGAGTAGAAAGAAGAGGACGAGGAGGAGGAGAAAGAGAAGGAGGAGAAGGAGATAAAGGAGGAGAAAAATGAGTAGAAAGAAGAGGACGAGGAGGAGGAGAAAGAGAAGGAGGAGAAGGAGATAAAGGAGGAGAAAAAGGAGTAGAAAGAAGAGGAGGAGGAGGAAGAGGAGAAAGAGGAGGAAAAAAAAAGGAAATCTGACAAAAGGAGGAGATGAAGAATCAAAGGAGAAGATAAATGAAGGAGGAGTGTTAAGTGGAGGAGCAGAACACTCCACAGTAAACCTGAACATTAATAAAGTTTGGAGTATAGATCTTTATTTTATTGGATAATGACGTGAAGGTTCTGATGGAGCGGGACTTTCGTACCGGGGAACGGCGAGTCCATGAAGTTGGCGTGGACGGTTCTGCTGACCACGCCCAGGAAGTTGCGCGCCTCCAGCGTGTAGTTTCCGTTGTTGTGGTGGGTGGGGTTTTTGAAGATGAGGCAACCCTCGAGCATGTCGCGGAACACCTCAGCCTCCACGCTGATGTATTCGCTCTGAGGAAGCTCGGCGTTCCTGAACAGAACCCGCAGCGTGGGCAACGGCTGCCCTCGAACCGTGAACACCATGCACGTGTCGTGGTACTTCTGAGGTTCCTTAAAGTGCAGGATGCTGGGAGGGACTGTGGAGGCGCACACAAACAAACACACACACACACACACACACACACACACAAAACACACACAAACAAACAAACAAACACACACACAAACAAACACACACACACACACACACAAACGCACAAACGCAAAGACACACAAATACACACACATTTACACACACAAATACACACATAAATACACACGCAGACACACAAACATACAAATACACAAACATACACATACACACAAACACACACACACAAACACACACACCCACATATACACACATACACACACAAATACACACAAAAACGCATACAAATACACACACATACATGCGTACAAATACACAAACACACACAAACATATACATACACACACACACACACACACACACACCCAACCGACACACACACACAAACACAAACAAATACGCACATACATACACACAAACACAAACGCACACAAACACACGCACGTACACATACATACACAAACACACACAAACATATACATACACACACAAACAAACACACACATACACAGCAGTTAAACCAGTTGCAGCAACTACTATAATCCATCATTCACAACTACATTACTCTCTTTGCAATAGCTGTTACAACTACACTAATCCCTCATTAACAGCAGTTGCCACAACTACTTTAATCCCAGATTAACAATAGTTGCCACAACCATTTCAAAACACTAATTTGATTAACGATAGTTGCCACAACTACAGTAATACCACATTAGCAAAAGTTGCCACAAAAACTCTAATCCCTGGGAAACAGCCGAGTCCGAATCCAAGCTAAGCCCGGCTCTGTTCAGTAAAGTTCCTCTTAATCTCCGGCTCACACACAGTTCTCCGTTTAGAACCAGTAAAGCCGGCTCATAGAGCCTCGTTAGCACAGAGAGAACACTCCAGAGCGCAGACCGGTGGTCGGAGGAGGGAGGGGCCGTTCACTGTGCCTCTCAGGTGAATAATCCCACCCCGGTGCAAATGGAAGGTCACGACCTCATCGCCTCACTCCAGGGAAAATCCATCAGCGAAACGATGGAAGAACTAGGCCGCGTTTTCTCATAAGCATGAAAAATCAAGAGCCGGCGCATGGATCCATCACCGCCACCGCCGTAAAACCAAGCCCCGCCCTTCCCCTTCCTCACGTCATCGGGCACCAGCGAGGAATTAAACCCACGACGTTTGATTAAAAACAATGCTGATGACGCTGTAAATCATTGGTATTTGAGGCTCCTCCTCAGAGTTAACTCAATGTGTTCTCAACGTGTTCTCAACGTGTTCTCAACGTGTTCTCAACGAGCTCAAGCATCATTGTGATATCACAATACGTCATTATTATTATTATCAACATCAGTACATTGAGTGAGTCACAGGGTAAGTACCAAGTAAGTACCATTAGAAGTGGTAATGGATATGAGACGCTAGCTCATGCCCCGCCCACTGTCTATTATCTTGCCTTTCGATGTCGGTTAAATAGCAACGTTCCTTGTGAATATATCTACCCCAATGGGCGTGGCCGTCTCGCAAATTGTTATCTCGGCGACGGAAAAACCAGGACTGAAAACACCCTCCAGACGTCGGTCGCTATCTCGGCTGTGAATCAACACAGGTGCGTCCAGCTAGCTGTGCGTTGAAATAGCAATCCGCCAATCAGAGCACACCTGGTTCTTAAAAGGGAATGGCACGTGACAAGCTGATTGGTTTATCACACGTTACGCGCAAAACATACTCATGAATGTTAAAAGGATTAGTTCTTCTTTAGCGCTTTCCACGTACTTTTCACGTACTCTTCACGCACTCTTCAAGTAATTTTCTCGTACTTTTCATGTACTTTTCTCGTACTTTTCTCATACTTTTCACATACTTTCAACGTACTTTTCTCAGCTCGTTTGAAGATCGCTAAAATACAACCCATGGAGCACGACCTGGTATCACGATGTGGTTGGGCCAGGTTTGGTTCTTGTCCTAAATGTCCAGGCATTTAAGAACATGGTGCACTCTGATTGGCTGATTGCTATTTCAACGCGCAGCTACCTGAACTCAGGCATTGGACACGCGCCTGTGTTGATGACCGCCAAGATAGTGACCAACTTCTGACGTCTGTTTTCAGCCAGCGGTGCTCTGGGGTTTTTGCAATTTACGAGACAGCCACGCCCATCGGGGAACATATATTCACAAGGAGCGTTGCTATGTAACTGACGCTGGAGAAGGTCGGGATAATAGACAGTGGGTGGGGTGTGAGCTTTCGTCTCATATCCATTTCCACTTCTAATGGTAATTACTTGATACTTACCCCGTAACTCACCTCAATGTACTGATGTTAGTAATAATAATGAGGTATTGTGATGTCACAATAATGGAGGATTGTAGCTGAAGCTAGTGAATTATATGTATGTATATAAGAAGCCAGGTGGTCAGGACAGCGGGGTGACCCGGGGTGACCGGGGTTGATACTCACACTGGACGAGGAGCTGCACGGAGGTGTTGCTCATGCCAACGATATTCTCGGTGATGCAGGGCAGCACGGACAGATTATCATCCCGGCTGACGTTGAACACCGTCAGTTTGACGGAATGGGCATTGGGTGGATACTGAGTCGCCTGCCGAAAAAACAACACTGAATCAGTACTGTAGGAGAAACCACGCCCCCTTGAGGCGCCTGACACCTCTCGGTCAGGGATACAGTGGATGAGGTCAGGTACAGATGTTGGGAATCAGTTCCAGCTGCTTATCATGTTTAAAAATAACAAAATACAATGTTTCAATCATGTTTACATTTACATTTACATTTACATTTAGTCATTTATTGGACGCTTTTATCCAAAGCGACTTACAAGGTGAGCACAGGGTTCATCATAACATCCCTGGAGTAATGAGGGTTAAGGGTCTTGCTCAAGGACCCACATTGGTAACTTCAGTGGACCTGGGATTTGAACCCCAACCTTCAGATTGATAGTCCAAAGTCGTACCCACTGAGCTACCTTGCCCATACCTTGTATGTTTAATACAAGAAATCTTTTAAAAATTTCCAGTATGGCTCATATGACATCAAAGTCGGAGTCAGACCTCCTGTGTGGTGATGGAGCGCAGAAAGCTGGTACCCCAGTCCACCTCAGGAATGGGGATTCCGGTTCCGTTACAGGTCATAACCACTCGCTCGCCCTCCGTCACGGTCACCGTGCTGTGGGTTACGCTGATCTCCGGAAGATCTGCGGGATTCAGAACACAACACGGCTTTCATTTAGTCATGAAATGGACACGTTGTTAAAAACAGGGAAGAAAATGAATGAATGAATCATTATGTTGATGAATGAATCATTATATTGATGAATGAATCATTATACTATTATTATGAATACTACCATTAATATTACTACGACTTCTACAATTGTTAATACTACTACAAATATTATCATCACTAATATACACTATTACTAATACTAGTGGTATTAGTTACTAGTAGTAATACTACTACTAATACTATCACTACTATTCTTAATAACTACTCTTAATAATACTAATATTACTACTACTTCTACAATTGTTAATACTACTACTAATTGTTAATAGTACTACTACTTATATTACCACTACAAATACTATCATCACTAATATTATTAATACCACTACTAATACTATCACTACTATTGTTAATAATATTAATAATGATACTACTTCTTAATTATTAATACTACTACTTGTAGTACTAATAAAAAACTATCACTAATATTGCTAATACTATCACTACTACTGTTGCTAATACTAATACTACTAATACTAAATCTATCATCACTAATATTGTTAATTCTACTACTAATACTATCACTACTACTGTTACTATTACTAATATCACTACTACTAATACTATCATCACTAATATTACTAATAATACTATCACCACTATTCTTAATAATACTACTATTACTACTACTTCTACAATTACTAGTACTAGTAATAGTAGTATTGTTAATACTACTACTAGTACTAATACTACTAATATTATCATTACAAATACTGTTAATACTAATCCCTACTATTGTTAATAACACTAATACTGATACTACTTCTACAATCATTAATACTACTACTACTACTAAAAATACTATTATTACTATTGTTGATACTGCTACTACTATTTCCACATTAATTAATCCTACAGCCACTATTGCAATACTAATAATAATACTGATGCTGTGAAGATTAATAATACATTTATTTCAAGGCGCCTTTCTAACACCCAAGGTCACAGTACAATAATCTAATTATTTTTAAATTATTAGATTACTATTGCTGTTATTAACACTAATACAATAGCAGAACAAATTGTTGGATTAAATGTAGCTGTAGAATTATTAGTATAATGATAATAATAATAATAATAATAATAATAGTAATAAAGTACCACATTGGGAGATGTTCATAAGCTGCAGAGGGATTTTGCTGTAGCCCGTGTTACAGAAGAGCTGCTGATTGTGGAGTCCTGCCTCTCCTCTCTGCTGCCACAACTGAATCCACCGGATCTCACAGGTACAGTTAAACACCACTCCCTCCAACCTCCTGCAACATACACACACACACACACACACACACACACACACATCATAAACACACTCGCAGCCCTCCCATATTCCTTCTCCTCCTCATTAATAGTTAAATCATGTTCATTGTGTTTAATTGGTTGGAATCCATTATGATGTCATCACACTGTACTGATCATACAAATGAACTCGCACGCTCGTTCCCTGTGGCGGGTGCGATAACCCACCCTGAACCGAAGCGGGGAGCACCGGGGATGCTGGAGCCGCTCACACAGACACACACACACACACACACACACACACACACACACACACACACACACACACACACACACACACACAGAGACACACAATAAGTCATGTAAACACACTCGCAGCCCTCACATATTCTTTCTCCTCCTCATGAATAATGGTATAAAATGGTATAATCATGTTCGGTGCATTTAATTGGTTGGAATTATGATGTCATCACACCGTACTGCTCATACATGTGCTGGAGCTGCTCACACACACACACACACACACACACACACACACACACAATAAGTCATATTAACACACTCGCCGTCCTCACGTATTCCTTCTCCTCCTCATTAATGGTTAAATCACGTTCGCTGCGTTTAATTGGTTGGAATCCATTATGATGTCATCACACTGTACTGATCATACAAATGAACTCGCTCGCTCGTTCCCTGTGGCGGGTGCGATAACCCACATTAACCAAAGAGGGGAGCACCGGGGCTGCAGAGGGGACTCACAAACACACACACACACACACACACACACACACACACACACACACACACACACACACACAATAAGTCATATAAACACACTCGCCACCCTCACATATTCCTTCTCCTCCTCATTAATGGTTAAATCACGTTCGCTGCGTTTAATTGGTTGGAATCCATTATGATGTCATCACACCGTACTGCTCATACATGTGCTGAAGCTGCTCTCTCTCTCTCTCTCTCTCACACACACACACACACACACACACACACAATAAGTCATGTAAACACACTCGCAGCCCTCAGATATTCCTTCTCCTCCTCATTAATGGTTAAATCACGTTCGGTGCATTTAATTGGTTGGAATCCATTATGATGTCATCACACCGTACTGCTTATACATATGCTGGAGCTGCTCTCTCTCTCTCTCTCTCTCTCTCTCTCTCTCTCACACACACACACACACACACACACACACAATAAGTCATGTAAACACACTCGCAGCCCTCACATATTCCTTCTCCTCCTCATAAATGGTTAAATCACGTTCGCTGCGTTTAATTGGTCAGAATCCATTATGATGTCATCACACCGTACTGCTCATACAAGTAAAGTCGCACGCTCGTTCCCTGTGGCGGGTGCGATAACCCACCCCGAAGCGGGGAGCACCGTGGCCGCTGGAGCCGCTCCATCGGCAGACTGCGGCGGGTGGAGACGGATGAGATTTGGATATCATCCTCCCCCGGCCCCTTCGCTGCAGAGATGCTGCCAACTTCGGCGGCACGTCCAGGATTCAGCGCCATCAGAAATGTTTGCTTTTGTCTGAATGCGGCGCCGCCGGAAGCGCCCAAAACCTGCGGCCTGTAGCGTTTCGATTGGCGCTTCTAATATTTGCAAACACACAGATGTTTCATTGTGCTGCGATGCTGCATGGGGGGGTAGAGGTGGAGGTGGGAGAGAGGGTGGGTGATTGTAACTTGTGCCAGGAGTCACCAGAGGGCGGGAGTTTAGTGAGTAAAGGGCGCCAAATGTGACAGAACAATCTCAACAACAACAACAATAACGTATTTAAATACAGAATCTGGCTCACAGGCTAGCATTTCATTTGTATGTAGCAGTGATGTGTGATGGAGCCTATCCCAGCATTCTACTGCTTCAACAACTTTTGACAATAGTCTCAGAGTATTTTACCGTGTTTTAAACGCGGACCCCTAAAAAACACGATGGAGTGACAGTCGTTTTCGTATACTGTAGTTGCGAAAAATGAGGACCGGGGCTTAATTGCAGATTGGTCCTCAAACATCTACATAGTGTTAATCCCAACCTCCCCGTCGTCCCCGTTCATTGTGGGCAACGTCTGGTCTACAGTGAAATTTAGCGTTCTAAACGTAAGTAAAATATGTGTAAGTAAATTTAATTTAATTTACTAAAATCGAAGCCAGAGCGGCACGGTGGCTTAGTGGTTAGCATGTTCTCCTCTCATCGCTAGGGATTCCCAGTTCGAATCCCAATCTGGGTGGAATTTCCATGTTCTCCCCATGTCCGCGTGGGTTTACATTGAAATCTTGTGAGGACCGGGGCTTAAAAGCGGATTCGTCTTCTTCGAGCACCTATATAGCGTTAATCACAACCTCCCCTCCGTCCCAGAACTTTGCTGCACTTATCGAGAGCTATGTCTGGTCTACAGTTCCACACATAATGAGAGTGTTCTAAACGATCGTGTAAGTACATTTAATTTAATTTACTAAATTCAAAGACGCAGCGGCACGGTGGCTTAGTGGTTAGCACGTTCGCCTCTCAGCACTAGGGATTCCCGGTTCGAATCCCCATCTGGGTGGAGTTTCCATGTTCTCCCCGTGTCTGCGTGGGTTTCCTCCGGGTTCCTCCCACAGTCCAAAAACATGGATCAAGTCAATTGAGTTCTCCAAATTGCCCCATATAGTGTGTGTATGTGTGCGTGTCTGTGTGAGTGTGTGCCCAGCGATTGATTGGCACCCTGTCCTGGGTGTGTCTGCCCAGCGCCCGAAACGTTCTTCCCTGGATGGGCATGGGGAACCCCACCGCGACCCTAATATAGGACAAAGCGGAAGATAATGAATGAATGAATGAATGAATGAATGAATGAATTCAAAGTCAAACTTTGTGTACAATTCAGGATAGTTTACAGTGTTCTAAGTGCAGAACTTTACTACGCCCATCGCGAGCTATGTATGGTCTACAGTGTGACAAAATGAGAGCGTTCAAAACGATCGTGTAAGTACATTTTATTTAATTTACTAAATTCAAAGCCAAACTTTGCGTACAGTGTTCTAATTCAGAACTTTACTGCACTCATCTACTCAGCTACGTCTGGTCTACAGTGCGACAAAATGATTTTATAATTTGATGTACTAAATTTAATGCCAAACTTTGCATACAATTCAGAATTGTTTACAGTGTTCTAAGTTCAGAACTTCACTGCGCTCATCGCAGGCTACGTCTGGCGTACAGTGAAATGTGAGCGTTCTAAATAATCATGTAAGTAAATTTAATTTAATTTAATGTACTAAATTTAATGCCAAACTTTGCATGTAATTCAGAATTGTTTACAATGTTCTAAGTTCAGAACTTTACTGCGCTCATCGCAGGCTACGTCTGGCGTACAGTGAAATGAGAGCGTTCTAAACGATCGTGTAAGTAAATTTAATTTAATTTACTAAATTCAAAGCGTTCCAAACGCAGACGGGTGAATCGGGGTGAGTGGGAGGTTTATTTGGTGTGAAGTGTAATAATTGTTCTGATCATGTCTTCATTACTATCTCTGTTCCTTTAAGAACACACCACGCGCCGCCTGCGGGGGTTCCGCCGCGGCATGCTAATGGAAATCCGCGCCTGCTCCTTAGCAGCACCGATAACCTCTCTCGGTTCCACGATGTAGTGAGGAGATAACGCCCGAGCGACTCTTTTCATCCGCACGGGTCCGCACGGCGGGTTCCACAGTGGGGTTTCATCCGAGGGCAGATTTCCCGGTAGCGGAACGCTCCTTTGTGTTGGAGAAGGGCCGAGGTGCCGGGAGGTTCCGATGCCTTTGATGAATCGGATGAAAGGCCGCAATGAAAGGCCACGGCGCACTTAGACCCGAAATCTGCATGACTGAGGAGCTGAGCGGAGAACGCGCGCCGTCGAGTCGAGAGGTTCTTCAAAGAGCAGAACCGTCTCGGGATGAATATTAACAAGAAACACAAGGAACACCGGAGAACTCCAAACGACAAACAAAAAGATACGGATCCCGATCTGGGTGGAGTCGGCAGGTTCTCCACTACAATGCGTTCTGGGTGGAGACGGCATGTTCTCCACTAGGATGCGTTCTGGGTGGAGTCGGCATGTTCTCCACTGGGATGCGTTCTGGGTGGAGTCAGCATGTTCTCTACTAGGATGTGTTCTGGGTGGAGTTAGCATGTTCTCCACTAGGATGCGTTCTGGGTGGAGTCGGCATGTTCTCCACTATGATGCGTTCTGGGTGGAGTCGGCATGTTCTCCACTAGGATGCGTTCTGAGTGGAGTCGGCATGTTCTCCACTTGGATGCGTTCTGGGTGGAGTCGGCATGTTCTCCACTTGGATGCGTTCTGGGTGGAGTCGGCATGTTCTCCACTAGGATGCGTTCTGGGTGGAGTTATCCTGTTCTCCCCATGTCCTTGTGAGTGTTCTGGGTGGAGTCGGCATGTTCTCCACTAGGATGCGTTCTGGGTGGAGTCGGCATGTTCTCCACTGGGATGCGTTCTGGGTGGAGTCGGCATGTTCTCCACTAGGATGCGTTCTGGGTGGAGTTATCCTGTTCTCCCCATGTCCTTGTGAGTGTTCTGGGTGGAGTCGGCATGTTCTCCACTAGGATGCGTTCTGGGTGGAGTCGGCATGTTCTACACTAGGATGTGCTCTGGGTGGAGTTGGCATGTTCTCCCCATGTCCTTGTGAGTGTTCTGGGTGAAGTCGGCATGTTCTCCACTAGGCTGCGTTCTGGGTGGAGTCGGCATGTTCTCCACTAGGATGCGTTCTGGGTGGAGTCGGGCATGTTCTCAACTAGGATGTGCTCTGGGTGGAGTTGGCATGTTCTCCCCATGTCCTTGTGAGTGTTCTGGGTGAAGTCGGCATGTTCTCCACTAGGCTGCGTTCTGGGGTGGAGTCGGCATGTTCTCCACTAGGATGCGTTCTGTGTGGAGTTGGCATGTTCTCCACTAGGATGCGTTCTGGGTGAAGTTGGCATGTTCTCCACTAGGATGCATTCTGGGTGGAGTCGGCATGTTCCTCCGGGTTCTCCATTTTCCTCCCACAGTCCAAAAACATGGATCAAGGGCAATTGAATTCTCCAAATTGCCCCATATAGAGTGTGTATGTGTGAGAGAGTGTGTATCCAGTGATAGATTGGCATCATGTCCTGGGTGTATCTGCCCAGCACCTGAAACGTTCTCCCCTGGATGGGCATAGGGAACCCCCCCACCACGACTGGGATGCGTTCTGGGTGGAGTCGGCATGTTCTCCACTAGGATGCGTTCTGGGTGGAGTTATCCTGTTCTCCCCATGTCCTTGTGAGTGTTCTGGGTGGAGTCGGCATGTTCTCCACTAGGATGCGTTCTGGGTGGAGTCGGCATGTTCTACACTAGGATGTGCTCTGGGTGGAGTTGGCATGTTCTCCCCATGTCCTTGTGAGTGTTCTGGGTGAAGTCGGCATGTTCTCCACTAGGCTGCGTTCTGGGTGGAGTCGGCATGTTCTCCACTAGGATGCGTTCTGGGTGGAGTCGGCATGTTCTCAACTAGGATGTGCTCTGGGTGGAGTTGGCATGTTCTCCCCATGTCCTTGTGAGTGTTCTGGGTGAAGTCGGCATGTTCTCCACTAGGCTGCGTTCTGGGTGGAGTCGGCATGTTCTCCACTAGGATGCGTTCTGTGTGGAGTTGGCATGTTCTCCACTAGGATGCGTTCTGGGTGAAGTTGGCATGTTCTCCACTAGGATGCATTCTGGGTGGAGTCGGCATGTTCCTCCGGGTTCTCCATTTTCCTCCCACAGTCCAAAAACATGGATCAAGGGCAATTGAATTCTCCAAATTGCCCCATATAGAGTGTGTATGTGTGAGAGAGTGTGTATCCAGTGATAGATTGGCATCATGTCCTGGGTGTATCTGCCCAGCACCTGAAACGTTCTCCCCTGGATGGGCATAGGGAACCCCCCCACCACGACCCTAATAGAGAATAAAGCGGAAGATTGTGGACTGCAACTCCGCCGCGTAGCTAACAAAATAGAAGAACGATACAAACGCCCTCTGCTGGTAACCAGAGCACCGTAGCCCTGACAGCGCGGGTTCTACTGTTCCGTGTAGAAAGATGGCTGCTGGGAGCTAGTGCTATTAGCGACTTTGGCTAATCTTACTTGTTATTACGCGGGGGTTGTTTTCCCCGCGTCTCTGTTAATTAGCGCAGTGCAGGGATTTCGTTAAGTACGGGGATTTTACTAGCTCATTATCTGGAAGGTGGAGCTGACATTTACATGCCGAGTTGTGGGAACCGGAGAACACGTCGTCGACGGAACACAGGGCCTTTAATTATTTATGCAAAAGCATGCTAATGCAGGCGGGCCGCGGCGCCGGCGCCGGAGTGATGAGACACCGTGCGTTGGTTAGCCGCGTCGCGACACGGATTCATCTGTACATACAGTACCCGTCAGGAGTCACCTTCTTGCTGGATTGTTCCATCTCTGTACCATCCATCCAGAGGAAACCCACACGGACACGGGGAGAACATGCAAACTCCACCCAGATCGGGATTCGAACCGGGAATCCCCAGCGCACACACTATATATGGGCAAATTTAATAGGGCAATTTAGAGCAGCTAATTCACCTTGAATCCATGGACTGGTAAAGAACACAGGAAAAGATGGGAACTCCACCCAGATCGGAATTGGAACCTTGATCCACGTTTTTGGACTGTGGGAGGAAACCGGAGAACCCGGAGGAAACCCACGCAGACACGAGAACATGGAAACTCCACCCAGATTGGGATTCGAACCGGGAATCCCTAGTGCTGAGAGGAGAACATGCTAACCACTAAGCCACCGTGCCGCCCTCCTAAGTTCCATCCATCCATCATCTTCCACTTTTCCTCTACTAGGGTCGCGGGGGGGGGGCTCCCCATGCCCGTCCAGGGCAGTCGTTGGTGGGGCAGTCATTTCTTTAAGGGCAGTCGTTCCTTTAGGGGCAGTTGGTGGGGCAGTCATTTCTTTAAGGGCAATCGTTCCTTTAGGGGCAGTTGGTGGGGCAGTCATTTTTTAAGGGCAGTCGTTCCTTTAGGGGCAGTTGGTGGAGCAGTCATTTGTTTAAGGGCAGTCGTTCCTTTAGGGGAAGTTGGTGAACAGTCGTTCCTTTAGGGGCAGTTGGTGAGGCAGTCGTTCCTTTAGGGGCAGTTGGTGGGGCAGTCATTTGTTTAAGGGCAGTCGTTCCTTTAGGGGCAGTTGGTGAGGCAGTCGTTCCTTTAGGGGCAGTTGGTGGAGCAGTCATTTGTTTAAGGGCAGTCGTTCCTTTAGGGGCAGTTGGTGAGGCAGTCGTTCCTTTAGGGGCAGTTGGTGGGGCAGTCATTTCTTTAAGGGCAGTCGTTCCTTTAGGGGCAGTTGGTGGGGCAGTCATTTGTTTAAGGGCAGTCGTTCCTTTAGGGGCAGTTGGTGAATAGTCGTTCCTTTAGGGGCAGTTGGTGGGGCCGTCATTTGTTTAAGGGCAGTCGTTCCTTTAGGGGCAGTTGGTAAACAGTCGTTCCTTTAGGGGCAGTTGGTGAGGCAGTCATTCCTTTAGGGGCAGTTGGTGGGGCAGTAATTTTTTAGGGGCTGTCAGTGGGGCAGTCGTTTAGATTTAGTTTGGCCACGCCCCCTTTTTGCTCCATTTCCTCCACCTCAGTGACACTGCTGGGATAGGACTAATGCACCCACCAAATAACCCCTGCTCTGTGGTGGTACTATTGGGGTCCTGAGCATTAGAACAGAGTAAAGGGGACGTACACAGTATGTACTGTAGAACACAAACAGATGGACTACAGAATGGAATTGGAGAACTACAAAGTCCATCTTTACAGGAAGTGGAACTGAGAATGCGGACAGTAAGTGGAGAGTGGTACTGTATTGTGGAGTTTAGTTCGCAGTGCGTCATAATCGTTCTGTTTAATGCAATTATCTGCAATTAAAATCTAATGAGGTTAAATTCGTGGCTGTTGCGTCGTCGTGAGAACCGTCTCTCGTTAACGACCTTTCCGAACGAGAACGGAACCCGGCCTCAACATCAAAGCATAAATGAACAAATCGTGAATAATGAATGTTTCACGGCTCCGTGTTGTTTGTTCCATGTCCCAGAAATTAATAAGTGACCTTGAAACCCCCCCCCCCGCTAACGAACAGCAGCCGCTATAAATATTTAAATCCAATATGCAATAAATACTCCTGCCATACCATAATAACACCAGCGCACACGGACGCAAACAGAAAAGGCAGGTGGATGAAAACATATGGGTGTCTAATCACCCTGTCTTCATTTAGTTTGAATAACTGGATGAGTTTAGCATGTTCTCCACTGCGAATTTCAAATTCTTAATTTAAAGTGCTGGGCATCTGGGTTCGAATCCCGATCTGGGTGGAGTTTCCATGTTCTCCCCGTGTCTGCGTGGGTTTCCTACGGGGTTTCCGGTTTCCTCCCACAGTCCAAAAACATGGATTCAAAGTAAATTGAATTCTCCAAATTGCCCCATATAGAGTGTGTTGGGCAGCATAGAGGCTTGGTGGTTAACATGTTCTCCTCTCAGTGCTGCAGATCCAGGTTTGAATTCCTATCGGGTGGAGTTTCCATGTTCTCGGCGTGTCCGCGTGTTTTTTTTTGCAGGTTCTCCAGTTTCCTCCTCCACTCAGAACGCATCCTAGTGGAGAACACTTACACGGACACGGGGAGAACATGCCAACTCCACCCAGAACGCCTCATATTGGAGAATATGCCGACTCCACCCAGAACACTCACACATACGTGGGTAAAACATGGAAACTTGGAAACATTGGACACACACACTATATAGGGGCAATTTATATAAGGGCAATTCCATCTCATTATATTTCACTTGATCCTTTCCTAGGTTAAACGCGCGGGGGGGGGTTCTCAATGCCCATCCAGAGGAGAACGTTTCAGGCGTTGGGCAGATACACCCAGGACAGGGGGCAATCTATCACTGGACACACACACTCACTCACACAGACACAATTTAGGGGCAATTTATAACATTCGATTTCCCTTGAACCCATCACACCTGGGATCTGGGTGGAGTTTGCATGTTCTCCCTGCTGTTAACTATTTACAAAATTAATAAATGCTTTAATAAGATATAACGAAAAACATGAAGCATGTGTGTGTGTGTGTGTGTGTGTGTGTGTGTGTGTGTGTGTGTGTGTGTGTTAAAGCTGTCTGATTGATAATTAGATCTGGGAGATAAATGTGTAATTATGTCATGATTAAACTTTCTCATGTGGGATCAGACGAACAATACTGGAGCTGACTGAAGGAACGAGGGAACGCTCTACATGCTGTTCACACACACACACACACACACACATACACAGACAGACACACATACACAGACACACACACGCACACAGACAAACACACAGACACACACAGACACACACACATACATAGACACACACACACACATAGACACACACACACACATACACCCACACATATATACACACAGACACACACACACACACACATACATAGACACACACACACACCCACAGACACACACACACATTCACACATACATAGACACACACACACACACACACACAGACACACATACACACACATACGTTGACACACACATAGATACACATACATACACACACACATACATCCACACACACACACACACACACACACACACACACACACACACATACACATACACATACCCACACATATACATTAGCATTGGAACCATGACCCATATTCTGGCCCAGTGTTAAACTTCATGTATGGGGAGAGCCTCCCGACGGAACGGCGATCTTCTGACATGACAGCTGACCCTGGATCAGTGGTGCATTGACTGTGCAGGTCAGGACTTATAGATTACATGCACGTTCCACACGGTGGCGGCGGCGCGCTCACGGTCAGCAGAGGCGTGAGCGGATCGATACCGATGATGAGGTCACACTATGATGTCCAATTTGCTTTATATTTGTAGAAACTATCGTTCAAGGCTATTCAATTATTCATTTATTATCTTCCACTTAATCCTCTTCTAGAGTCGTGTGTGTGAGTGTGTGTGTGTGTGTGTGTGTATGTGTGTGTGGTGTGGGGGGGTTCCTCATGCCCATCCAGGGGAGAACGTTTCGAGCGCTGGGCAGATACACCCAGGACAGAGCACCAATCTATCAGTAAGCACAGTCACGTACAGAGACACATACACTATATAGGGGCAATTGAGAGCAGCCAATTCACCTTGAATCTAAGTTTTTGGACTGTGGGAGGAAAACTGTAGGAGCAGCAGGAGAACATGAAGACTGAGAAGTGACACACAAACACACACGCACGCACGCACACACAAACACATGAAAAAACACGCACACACAGACACCAACACACAAACACACACAGGCATGCATGCACACACACAAACGTGTATAAACAAACAAACACACAAACACACACGCACGTACACACATGCACACACACGAAAAAACACGCACACACAGACACAACACACACACAGGCATGCACGCACACACACACAAACATGTATAATCAAACAAACACACAAACACACACGCACGTACACATAAAAAAACACACACAAAAAGACACCAACACACACGCATGCACGCACGCACACACACACACTCAAACACACACACACGCATACACACACACAAACACACACGCACGCACACATTAAAAATCACACACACACAGACACCAACACACAAACACACGCCTGCATGCACGCAACACACACACAAACACACACACACACACACACACACACACATACACACACTATCTAAAAGACGTCCTGTTACCCGTCATTCAGTTTTCTTAGTGAATCTAATTCTTTGGGTTCTGATCTCAGTGCGGGTTCTGCCGGGTCGGTACCGCGGTGCGGCGTGGCGTCACAGTGGAGCGTGAGAGCACTTCGGGGCTTCAGTGGTTTGTATATCAGATTAATAAGGCCGTATTAATTGTTGTACACGGACACAGCTGAGAGTTGTGTTCTCCGGGTTCTGCTCGGAATATCTTTATATAAGTAGACGCGCTTAATCACGCCTGGGCTGCGGCTCCGGCGCAAATCAATGGGCTGTGGTGATGGATGAGGATGAAGATCTGCTGCCGCTGAGTGATTACCTCAAGCTAATAATCAATAATAAAGCAGCTTTCAATTATTCATCTACAAACACAGTGTACGGACCGCGGGGGCGATGCCAAGGGAGAGGGAGGGAGGGAGGGCGGGCAGGCGAGCGATTTGCTATCCTGCGCCAGGTGCATCGCGTTGCTCATCGCCACCTTAAACCCCGCCCACAGTCTATTTTCCCGCCTTCTGCCTGCAACGCTGCTGGGGAATATATATCTCCGTCTCAAAATAAGGCGTGTAAAGGTACATGGTGTAACATGGTGTTGGCATAACGTTCTCCTCTGGATTTTGAAAATGTTCCTTTTGGGAACCCTCCTGAGAAAACAGGCCAACAGCACAATGCTACCACCTTATAGGTGAGGTATGATTATTGTTCTAGAATACAGTGGGTCCTATCTTACACCCCTGCATGTCGCGATACTCATTGCTTTGCGCCTGCATGGTTTAAATAGCAACGCTGCTTGTGAATATATCTACCCCAAACTATCTTACATGTATGCATGTTTGTATGTATGCATGTGTGTGTATATGTGTGCATATATAATTTGCGTGTATGTGTATATATATATATATATATATATATATATATATATATATATATATATATATATATATATATATACTGTATATATATATATTTATACTGTATATATATATATATATATATATATATATATATATATATGTATATATATATGTATATATATATATATATATATATATATATATATATATATATATATATATATATATATATATATATTCATTCATTATCTTCCGCTTTTATCCTCTATTAGGGTCGCGGTGGGGTTCCCCATGCCCATCCAGGGGAGAACGTCTCAGGCGCTGGGCAGATACACCCAGGACAGGGCGCCAACCTAGGCACACACTCACTCACACAAACACACTCTACATGGGGAAATTTGGAGAACTCAATTGACCTGATCCATGTTTTTGGACTGTGGGAGGAAACCGGAGAACCCGGAGGAAACCCACGTGGACACGGGGAGAACATGGAAACTCCACCCAGATGGGGATTCGAACCGGGAATCCCTAGTGCTGAGAGGCGAACATGCTAACTACTAAGCCACCGTGCCGCCTATATATATATATATATATATATATATATATATATATATATATATATATATATATATATATATATATATATATATATATATATATATATATACACTCACCGGCCACTTTATTAGGTACACCATTCTAGTAACGGGTTGGACCCCCTTTTGCCTTCCGAACTGCCTCAATTCTTCGTGGCATAGATTCAACAAGGTGCTGGAAGCATTCCTCAGAGAGTTTGGTCCATATTGACATGATGGCATCACACAGTTGCCGCAG
>JAFMOC010000812.1:25000-35000 GCA_019802505.1 Corydoras sp. C115 | reverse complement strand
AGTGTGTATGATTCAGTAAGGGAGTCAGTAAGGGAGTCATTTACAGTATACAGGTTCAACGTACAACATACTTGCACCACTGAGTCATTGACTCTATAAAGAACCACTGGTGAGTCGTTCATTCAGTGAGTCGGGTCAAGAGTCACTCAGCGAGTTCTTTTCAAGGACTCAATAAGCGATTCAGTGAATGAGTCATTGCATAGCGTTCAGTCATTCAGTGGCTTACTGGGAGTCAGTGTGTATGATTCAGTAAGGGAGTCAGTAAGGGAGTCATTTACAGCATACAGGTTCAATGTACAAAAATACTTGCACCACTAAGTGATTGACTCTATAAAGAACCACTGGTGAGTCGTTCATTCAGTGAGTCGGGTCAAGAGTCACTCGGCGAGTTCTTTTCAACAGCTTAATAAGTGATTCAGTGAATGAGTCATTGCATAGCGTTCAGTCATTCAGTGGCTTACTGGGAGTCAGTGTGTATGATTCAGTAAGGGAGTCAGTAAGGGAGTCATTTACAGCATACAGGTTCAATGTACAAAAATACTTGCACCACTAAGTGATTGACTCTATAAAGAACCACTGGTGAGTCGTTCATTCAGTGAGTCGGGTCAAGAGTCACTCGGCGAGTTCTTTTCAAGGACTCAATAAGCGATTCAGTGAATGAGTCATTGCATAGCGTTCAGTCATTCAGTGGCTTACTGGGAGTCAGTGTGTATGATTCAGTAAGGGAGTCATTTACAGCATACAGGTTCAATGTACAAAAATACTTGCACCACTAAGTGATTGACTCTATAAAGAACCACTGGTGAGTCGTTCATTCAGTGAGTCGGGTCAAGAGTCACTCGGCGAGTTCTTTTCAACAGCTTAATAAGTGATTCAATGAATGAGTCATTGCATAGCGTTCAGTCATTCAGTGGCTTACTGGGAGCCAGTGTGTATGATTCAGTAAGGGAGTCAGTAAGGGAGTCATTTACAGCATACAGGTTCAACGTACAACATACTTGCACCACTGAGTGATTGACTCTATAAAGAACCGCTGGTGAGTCGTTCATTCAGTGAGTCGGGTCAAGAGTCACTCGGCGAGTTCTTTTCAAGGACTCAATAAGCGATTCAGTGAATGAGTCAGTGAATGAGTCAACAGGGAGTCAGTAAGGGAGTCATTTACAGTATACAAATTCAACGTACAACATACTTGCACCACTGAGTGATTGACTCTATAAAGAACCACTGGTGAGTCGTTCATTCAGTGAGTCGGGTCAAGAGTCACTCGGCGAGTTCTTTTCAACAGCTTAATAAGTGATTCAATGAATGAGTCATTGCATAGCGTTCAGTCATTCAGTGGCTTACTGGGAGTCAGTGTGTATGATTCAGTAAGGGAGTCAGTAAGGGAGTCATTTACAGCATACAGGTTCAATGTACAAAAATACTTGCACCACTAAGTGATTGACTCTATAAAGAACCACTGGTGAGTCGTTCATTCAGTGAGTCGGGTCAAGAGTCACTCGGCGAGTTCTTTTCAAGGACTCAATAAGCGATTCAGTGAATGAGTCATTGCATAGCGTTCAGTCATTCAGTGGCTTACTGGGAGCCAGTGTGTATGATTCAGTAAGGGAGTCAGTAAGGGAGTCATTTACAGCATACAGGTTCAACGTACAACATACTTGCCACCACTGAGTGATTGACTCTATAAAGAACCACTGGTGAGTCGTTCATTCAGTGAGTCGGGTCAAGAGTCACTCGGCGAGTTCTTTTCAAGGACTCAATAAGCGATTCAGTGAATGAGTCAGTGAATTCAGTCAACAGGGAGTCAGTAAGGGAGTCATTTTTACAGTATACAGGTTCAACGTACAACATACTTGCACCACTGAGTGATTGACTCTATAAAGAACCACTGGTGAGTCGTTCATTCAGTGAGTCGGGTCAAGAGGCACTCAGCGAGTTCTTTTCAAGGACTCAATAAGTGATTCAGTGAATGAGTCATTGCATAGCGTTCAGTCATTCAGTGGCTTACTGGGAGTCAGTGTGTATGATTCAGTAAGGGAGTCAGTAAGGGAGTCATTTACAGCATACAGGTTCAATGTACAAAAATACTTGCACCACTAAGTGATTGACTCTATAAAGAACCACTGGTGAGTCGTTCATTCAGTGAGTCGGGTCAAGAGTCACTCGGCGAGTTCTTTTCAAGGACTCAATAAGCGATTCAGTGAATGAGTCATTGCATAGCGTTCAGTCATTCAGTGGCTTACTGGGAGTCAGTGTATGTATGATTCAGTAAGGGAGTCATTTACAGCATACAGGTTCAATGTACAAAAATACTTGCACCACTGAGTGATTGACTCTATAAAGAACCACTGGTGAGTCGTTCATTCAGTGAGTCGGGTCAAGAGTCACTCGGCGAGTTCTTTTCAACAGCTTAATAAGTGATTCAATGAATGAGTCATTGCATAGCGTTCAGTCATTCAGTGGCTTACTGGGAGCCAGTGTGTATGATTCAGTAAGGGAGTCAGTAAGGGAGTCATTTACAGCATACAGGTTCAACGTACAACATACTTGCACCACTGAGTGATTGACTCTATAAAGAACCACTGGTGAGTCGTTCATTCAGTGAGTCGGGTCAAGAGTCACTCGGCGAGTTCTTTTCAAGGACTCAATAAGCGATTCAGTGAATGAGTCAGTGAGTGGCTTATGAGTCAACAGGGAGTCAGTAAGGGAGTCATTTACAGTATACAGGTTCAACGTACAACATACTTGCACCACTGAGTGATTGACTCTATAAAGAACCACTGTGAGTCGTTCATTCAGTGAGTCGGGTCAAGAGTCACTCAGCGAGTTCTTTTCAAGGACTCAATAAGCGATTCAGTGAATGAGTCATTGCATAGCGTTCAGTCATTCAGTGGCTTACTGGGAGTCAGTGTGTATGATTCAGTAAGGGAGTCAGTAAGGGAGTCATTTACAGCATACAGGTTCAATGTACAAAAATACTTGCACCACTAAGTGATTGACTCTATAAAGAACCACTGGTGAGTCGTTCATTCAGTGAGTCGGGTCAAGAGTCACTCGGCGAGTTCTTTTCAAGGACTCAATAAGCGATTCAGTGAATGAGTCATTGCATAGCGTTCAGTCATTCAGTGGCTTACTGGGAGTCAGTGTGTATGATTCAGTAAGGGAGTCATTTACAGCATACAGGTTCAATGTACAAAAATACTTGCACCACTAAGTGATTGACTCTATAAAGAACCACTGGTGAGTCGTTCATTCAGTGAGTCGGGTCAAGAGTCACTCGGCGAGTTCTTTTCAAGGACTCAATAAGCGATTCAGTGAATGAGTCATTGCATAGCGTTCAGTCATTCAGTGGCTTACTGGGAGTCAGTGTGTATGATTCAGTAAGGGAGTCATTTACAGCATACAGGTTCAATGTACAAAAATACTTGCACCACTGAGTGATTGACTCTATAAAGAACCGCTAGTGAGTTGTTCATTCAGTGAGTCGGGTCAAGAGTCACTCGGCGAGTTCTTTTCAACAGCTTAATAAGTGATTCAGTGAATGAGTCATTGCATAGCGTTCAGTCATTCAGTGGCTTACTGGGAGTCAGTGTGTATGATTCAGTAAGGGAGTCAGTAAGGGAGTCATTTACAGCATACAGGTTCAATGTACAAAATACTTGCACCACTGAGTGATTGACTCTATAAAGAACCGCTGGTGAGTCGTTCATTCAGTGAGTCGGGTCAAGAGTCACTCGGCGAGTTCTTTTCAAGGACTCAATAAGCGATTCAGTGAATGAGTCAGCATGAATGAGTCAACAGGGAGATCAGTAAGGGAGTCATTTTTACAGTATACAAATTCAACGTACAAAAATACTTGCACCACTGAGTGATTGACTCTATAAAGAACCACTGGTGAGTCGTTCATTCAGTGAGTCGGGTCAAGAGTCACTCGGCGAGTTCTTTTCAACGGCTTAATAAGTGATTCAGTGAATGAGTCATTGCATAGCGTTCAGTCATTCAGTGGCTTACTGGGAGTCAGTGTGTATGATTCAGTAAGGGAGTCAGTAAGGGAGTCATTTACAGCATACAGGTTCAATGTACAAAAATACTTGCACCACTAAGTGATTGACTCTATAAAGAACCACTGGTGAGTCGTTCATTCAGTGAGTCGGGTCAAGAGTCACTCGGCGAGTTCTTTTCAAGGACTCAATAAGCGATTCAGTGAATGAGTCATTGCATAGCGTTCAGTCATTCAGTGGCTTACTGGGAGCCAGTGTGTATGATTCAGTAAGGGAGTCAGTAAGGGAGTCATTTACAGCATACAGGTTCAACGTACAACATACTTGCACCACTGAGTGATTGACTCTATAAAGAACCACTGGTGAGTCGTTCATTCAGTGAGTCGGGTCAAGAGTCACTCGGCGAGTTCTTTTCAAGGACTCAATAAGCGATTCAGTGAATGAGTCAGTGAATGAGTCAACAGGGAGTCAGTAAGGGAGTCATTTACAGTATACAGGTTCAACGTACAACATACTTGCACCACTGAGTGATTGACTCTATAAAGAACCACTGGTGAGTCGTTCATTCAGTGAGTCGGGTCAAGAGTCACTCAGCGAGTTCTTTTCAAGGACTCAATAAGCGATTCAGTGAATGAGTCATTGCATAGCGTTCAGTCATTCAGTGGCTTACTGGGAGTCAGTGTGTATGATTCAGTAAGGGAGTCAGTAAGGGAGTCATTTACAGCATACAGGTTCAATGTACAAAAATACTTGCACCACTAAGTGATTGACTCTATAAAGAACCACTGGTGAGTCGTTCATTCAGTGAGTCGGGTCAAGAGTCACTCGGCGAGTTCTTTTCAACAGCTTAATAAGTGATTCAATGAATGAGTCATTGCATAGCGTTCAGTCATTCAGTGGCTTACTGGGAGCCAGTGTGTATGATTCAGTAAGGGAGTCAGTAAGGGAGTCATTTACAGCATACAGGTTCAATGTACAAAAATACTTGCACCACTAAGTGATTGACTCTATAAAGAACCACTGGTGAGTCGTTCATTCAGTGAGTCGGGTCAAGAGTCACTCGGCGAGTTCTTTTCAACAGCTTAATAAGTGATTCAATGAATGAGTCATTGCATAGCGTTCAGTCATTCAGTGGCTTACTGGGAGCCAGTGTGTATGATTCAGTAAGGGAGTCAGTAAGGGAGTCATTTACAGCATACAGGTTCAATGTACAAAAATACTTGCATCACTGAGTGATTGACTCTATAAAGAACCGCTAGTGAGTTGTTCATTCAGTGAGTCGGGTCAAGAGTCACTCGGCGAGTTCTTTTCAACGGCTTAATAAGTGATTCAGCAAATGAATCATTGCATAGCGTTGGTCATTAAAGAACATCATTTTGGGATGGGAGTCTATTGTATACACACGTCCTCTGATGGCTTCCACCCCCATCCTGCATGAGTCAGCCAATCGGTGGAGCTCTTGATTTATGATGTCATATTCCAGCAATAATAGCCGCGTTTATTCGAAAGCCTGCTCCGTCTTTCGGCTCTTCCCGTCGCGGCCGATCATTATTCTCAGTTCTGCCTCGTCCTGAGGCTCCTCCATCACCTCCACCACCAACATGTGCATTCCCCTCCTGCCAATATACCCTCACCGGCCACTTTATTAGGTACAGAATGCAATTTCCTCCTTGTGATTAATAAAGCGAGCCGCACAGTGGCTTAGTGGTTGGCATGTTCTCCTCTCAGCGCTAGGGATTCCCGGTTCGAATCCCAATCTGGGTGGAGTTCCCATGTTCTCCCCGTGTCCCTGTGGATTTTCTCCGGGTTCTCCGGTTTCCTCCCACAGTCCAAAAACATGGATTGAAGGAAAAATGGCTGCTTCAAATTGCCCCTATAAAGTGTGTGGGGCAATATAGTAGCTTAGTAGTTAGCATGTTCTCCTCTTAGCGCTGAGTATGCAGGTTCGAATCCTAATCTGGATGGAGTTGCCATGTTCTCCCCGTGTCCGCGTGGGTTTCCTCCGCGTTCTCCGGTTTCCTCCCACAGTCCAAAAACATGGATCAAGTCAATTGAGTTCTCCAAATTGCCCCATGTAGAGTGTTTGTGTGAGTGAGTGTGTTTCCAGTGATGGATTGGCGCCCTGTCCTGGGTGTATCTGCTCAGCGTCCGATACGTTCTCCCCTGGATGGGCATGGGGAACCCCCCCACTCCCCCCACAACCCTAGTAGAGGATAAAGGGGAAGATAATGGATGGATGGATGATTAATGAAGCATGTATCTCTGCAGTGCTGATGATGCTCAGTTCTGCAGTGATGCTGACGTGGTGGTGCTGTGTTAGTGTTGTAGTGTAACCCTGCGCTATGCAATAGTTGCCGCATAATCATCGTCTTCTGTCAGTACATATCTGTGTGTCAGTCAAATGTAGATGGTACGAAAAGAAAAGCAGCTACCGTTGCAGCTATAGCCAGAGCACTCTGTTACTTATTTTAACCAGCTGCAGTTAAATCAGCAGATCAAATGAAAACAAAGGACGTACACATTGCACCTCGGAGGACTTCCTACCCCTTCATGTCGAAAATTGCCGGTTTGCCACACTGCCCTCTATTACTGTGTGTGAACTGTGTTCATTCCTCCCTCTCTTCTCATGACTGACAGCTGTAAATGACTAAAATACCCCTGAGTGGGTCGGGGTGCGAGGACAGAGCGCCTGCCTTATCTCAGATTTATGAGAACCATCGATTTTCAATTAATTAATTAATGCTCAGCTGATTTCGTACGGGCCTTTTATCTCGAAAAAATATTAAGAGGACGCGTCAGACGTGTGTTGCCATGGTAACCACTATTTATTCATTCATTATCCTCTACTAGGGTCGCGGGGGGGTTCCCCATGGCCATCCAGGGGAGAACGTTTCGGGCGCTGGGCAGATACACCCAGAACAGGGGGCAATCTATCACTGGGCACACACTCACTCATACAGACACACTCTATATGGGGCAATTTGGAGAATTCAATTGACCTTGATCCATGTTTTTCGGACTGTGGAAGGAAACCCACGCGGACATGGGGAGAACATGGAAACTCCACCCAGATTTGGATTCGAACCAGGAATCCACAGTGCTGAGAGGAGAACATGCTAATCTCTAAGCCACCATGATGCCCCACTATTCATCCATCCTAGGGTCACCCATGCCCATCCAGGGGAGAACGTTTCGGCCGCTGAGCAGGAGGCCAATCTATCGCTGGACACACACACACACACACACACTATATGGGGCAATTTAGAGCATACAATTTACCTTGAATCAATGTTTTTGGACAATGGTAGGAAACCGGAGAACCTGGAGTAAACCGGAGTACCTGGACATGGAAACTCCACCCAGATTGGGATTCGAACCTTCAAGATGAATTAGCCGCTCTAAATTGCCCCGATCTCAATTGCCCCAATACGGTGTGTGTGTGTGTGTCTGTGTGATGGAATGGACTGGCACCTGGTGTACCTGCCCAGCGCTCCAAACGTTCTACCATCCAGAGGAGATCAATTCCAGGTGGAATTCCAGGTTCCAAGTTCCAGGTGCCATGTGCATGGGAACCCCCCCCCACACACAACCCTAGTACAGGGTTAACCCCAAGTTAATGAAATGAGATAAGATATTGGGGACATTTAAAAAGGGACATCCATTTCGTGGAACCCTCATGGCGCCAGTGGATATCTTGGAAGATCTACCCCATCGAGCTGAAGGATCTGCGTCCAGCGGAGGAAGCAGCTGATTTATTGAGTAATTAACGCTGAATTATAGATAATCAACAAGGCCGTCCACCTCCCGGCGGGGACGGAGCGCGCCGGCACAATGGGAAACAGCAGCGCGAGGGGAAATCGATGGGGAGAAGCGGAACCGGCGGAACGCGAGAGAAAGGGTCCACTCACAGATCAATAAGCTGCAGGTTCTGGAACAGCGGCCAGGACAGAGACGTCAGAGGGTTCCGCGATAGGTTTCTGAAAACACAGAAAGAGCGAGATGTAAGTGATTTCACCTTAAGAGCTCGTGACAAGGTGATGAAGTGAACACACACACACACACACACACACACACACACACACACACAGCCATAAACCCAATAAGAATCCCAGTGGTGGACATGACTGAGACACGTCAGGCTTCAAAAACACAATGCACTATGAAGATAAAAGTATCAGGACACCCAATACAACTAAACATAACTGAACAATACACAATACACTGACCCAGAATGCTCCACTTATTGTCCATGTTCTCATGTCCACGTACCGTAAAGATGGACTTTGTAGTTCTACAATTCCATTCTGTAGTCCATCTGTTTGTGTTCTACAGTACATACTGTGTATGTCCCCTTTACTCTGTTCTAATGATCAGAACCCCAATAGTACCACCACAGAGCAGGGGTTATTTGGTGGGTGCATTATTCCTATCCCAGCAGTGTCACTGAGGTGAAGAAATGAAACTACTAACTAATAGCCATAAAGATACACTGCCCCTAAAGGAACGACTGCCCACTGACTGCCCCTAAAGGAATGACTTCCTCTGAAGAAATGACTGTCCCACTGAAGGCCCCTAAATAAATGACTGCACCACTGAAGGCTCCTAAAGAAGCAACTGCCCCACCGACCTCCCCTAAAGAAACAACTGCTCCACTGAAGGCGCCTAAAGAAATGACTGCCGCTAAAGGAACGACTGCCCCACCGACGGCCTCTAAAAGAACGACTGCCTTCCAATAGTACCACCACAGAGCAGGGGTTATTTGGTGGGGGCATTATTCCTATCCCAGCAGTGTCACTGAGGTAAAGCACTGCTGCAATAAAACCCCCCTCACCACATCAGTGTCACTGCAGAACTGTCAATAAACAATCCACCATCCAAATTCTACCTGTTCTGTGATGCTCCTGACCAATAGAGAACCAACAGAGAACCAACAGAGAACCAACAGGGGACTAACAACAACAAAGAACACCGATGGAGCACAGTCTGCAGTTATAAAAATACAAAGTCCATCTATATGGTAATTGGAGGAAATGGAGCAAAAAGGGGGCGTGGCCAATTTTTTTTACTGGAACCGTGTATATATATATATATATATATATATATATATATATATATATATATATATATTTTTGTCTGTGGGCGGCACGGTGGCTTAGTGGCATGTTCTCCTCTCAGCTCTAGGGATTCCCGGTTTGAATCCCAATCTGGGTGGAGTTTCCATGTTCTCCCCGTGTCTGCGTGGGTTTCCTCTGGGTTTTCTGGTTTCCTCCCACAGTCCAAAAACATGGATCAAGATCAATTGAGTTCTCCAAATTGCCCCATGTAGAGTGTGTCTGTGTGAGTGAGTGTGTGCCCAGCGATGGATTGGTGTCCCTGTTCTGGGTGTATCTGCCCAGCGCCCGAAACGTTCTCCCCTGGATGGACATGGTGAACCCCCCCACGAACCTAACAGAGGATAAAGCAGAAGTTAATGGATGGATATTTGTCTGTGAGTCACTTCCAGTGAGCAGGTAATAAACATATGATGTCACATGACCCTGGAATATAATTCCTCACCTCCTGCTTATGTCTGTGGGATGTGTGATATGAGAACGTTTGCATGTTTTTGATTGGTTGGTGAGGGTTTGTTTGGTGTGTATACACAGTGACTGTAGGTCCTGAACGTAATGAATCTTCTCCGGTGCTGAAGCTCTGAGCCGAATCGACTCGTCGTGACTCGTCATCATGGTGAGTTTGTGTACGGGTCTGCGCGTGACGGCAGGTCGAGGTACTAAAGTTCCTCTCATTGCTTCACCCTCCAGCTTGTTTCCATAGCAACTCCAGAACTGAGTAGCCTGTCAGCTATCAGCTAACGGCTACGTGCTAATAGGTAGCCGTACCGTGGGCTGAAGGATCATCAGAACCTCGACTGTCTGCATCCCAATCTTTTGTTAACTGCTCGCTGCATTCTTCTGTTAAGAGTTAAAGGTACACTGCCCCTAAAGGAACGACTGCCCACT
>JAFMOC010000812.1:0-20000 GCA_019802505.1 Corydoras sp. C115 | reverse complement strand
TTACTTTGTTCCGTCGAGTTCTGTCCTCCACGCCTGTCTGCCTCCGACAGCTGTCTGTTATTCACGCCCGTTTCCCACGCAGCAGATCTCGCAGACCGAAATCCGCTCGTTCGCGCGGTGCAGAACAGAGAGAACCATGGTGGAACCACGGTGGAACCACGGGACTCCGCTCACATGTGATGCGTGTAGGCTGACGAATGAATTTAATCATAAGTCTGGTGGATTGTTGATATAAAGCCACGCGACGCGTGATTTCGGGTTCTGAACACTTAAGATGTTCTAATCATGGGTACATCGCTCATTAGCTTCCGCTTTATCCTCTGCTAGGGTCGCGGGGGGGGGTTCCTCATGCCCATCCGTGAAGGGAGGGAGAATGTTTCGGGCGCTGGGCAGATACACCCAGGACAGGGCACCAATACACTGACACACTATATAGGGGCAATTTATACAATATATACAATATATTGAATCCATGGTTTTGGACTGTGGGAGGAAACTGGAGAACCATGGAAACTCCACCAAGATTGGGATTCGAACCTGGATCCGCAGCACTGAGAGACGGCTGTGCTTACATAACACGAGGTCATTTATCAGACATTTTTATATGAAGGGTTATGTCATTGGGACAGGGATTTGAACCCACAACCTTCAGATTGGAAGCGCAACACTTAGACAGAGATTAAATTGAGATTAGACAGCGATTAGACAGAGTTTAGACAGAGATAAGATAGAGATTAGATAGAGATTAGACAGAGATTAGACAGCATTTCTACTGAGATTAGACAGAGATTAGACAGAGATTAGACTCAGTTTAGACAGCGATTAGACAGCGATTAGACAGCAATTAGACAGAGATTAGACAGCGTTTAAACAGAGTTTAGACAGATTAGACAGAGATTAGACAGCATTTCTACTGAGATTAGACAGAGATTAGATTTAGTTTAGACAGCGATTAGACAGAGATTAGACAGCAATTAGACAGTGATTAGACAGCGTTTAAACAGAGTTTTGACAGAGATTAGACAGCATTTCTACTGAGATTAGACTGAGATTAGACTTAGTTTAGACAGCGATTAGACAGAGATTAGACAGCAATTAGACAGTGATTAGACAGCGTTTAAACAGAGTTTAGACAGATTAGACAGAGATTAGACAGCATTTCTACTGAGATTAGACTGAGATTGGACAACATTTCTACTGAGATTAGACTGAGTTTAGACTGAGATTAGACTGAGATTGGGCTGAGATTAGACTGAGATTAGACTGAGAATGGACTGAGATTGGAATGAGATTGGACTGAGATAAGACTGAGTTTAGACTGAGATTAGACTGAGATTGGACTGAGATTGGACTGAGATAAGACTGAGTTTAGACTGAGATTAGACTGAGATTGGACTGAGATAAGACTGAGTTTAGACTGAGATTAGACTGAGATTGGACTGAGATTGGACTGAGATTGGACTGAGATTGGACTGAGAGCGACTCTGAGCTTTCTCTTCAGTCCATTTCAGGGCCAAGGACTCTGTGTTCAGTCGAGTTAGTTTTTTTTTTTGTTCTATTTCAGGGTTTTTATAAACGATGCTACTGCAGGAGGAAGAGGACTCCAAAGAGAACCGACCTGCAGAACCTCATCATCACCCAGAGAGTGAGAACACATCTGTGAAACGGACTTCAGTCACACACACACACACACACAAACACACACATAAATACAAATACACCCACACACACAAACACATACAAATACACACCCACACACACAAACACACACACACACACACACACACACACACACACACACACACACAAACATACAAATACACCCACACACACAAACACATACAAATACACCCACACACACAAACACATACAAATACACCCACACACACAAACACACACACACACATACAAACATACAAATACACCCACACACACAAACACATACAAATACACACACACACAAATACACATACACACACACACACATACAAATACACACACACACACACACACACACAAACACACACACAAATACAAATACACATACACACACACATACAAATACACACATACAAATATACACACACACACACACACAAATACACTCACACATACACACACACAAATACAAATACACACACACACACACAAACACATACAAATAAATCCACACACACAAACACATACACACACACACAAACATACAAATACACCCACACACACAAACACATACAAATAAATCCACACACACAAACACATACACACACACACAAACATACAAATACACCCACACACACACACACATACAAATACACACACACATACAAATACACACAAATACATATACACACACACACACACACACACACACAAATACACCCACACAGACAAACACACACAAATACACCCACACACACACTAACACACACAAATACACCCACACACACAAACACACACACACACTCACACACACAAACATAAACACATACAAATACACCCACACACACAAACACATACAAATACACCCACACACACACTAACACACACAAATACACCCACACACACAAACACACACACACTCACACACACCCACACACACCCACACACACAAACACATACAAATACACCCACACACACAAACACATATAAATACACACACACACACACACACAAATACACCCACACAGACAAACACATACACATACACACAAGCACATACAAATACATACATACACATACACACACACACACACACACACACGCGCGCGCGCGCGCACACGCACAAACACACAGTGACAACTGATGAGCTGCATTTAATTAGATTTTAATGAAATGACAGTATTATGAGTCAGTGACTTCACTGTGTTTGGGTGACTGACACTAACTGCAAACTTAAGAGAGAGAGAGATAGAGAGAGAGAAGTAAAAAAAAAAAAAAAAGAAAGAAAAAAGAAAAGCATCTGAGAAGGAGAGAGAGAAATAGAAAGAGAGAAAGTGTGTGATTGAGAGAGTGTGCAAGAGAGAGAAGAATAAAGAAAGAGAGAGGAAAAAGCATCTGAGAAGGAGAGAGAAAGAGAGAGAGAGAGAGAGAGAAGTAAAAAAAAAAAAAAGAAAGAAAAAAGAAAAGCATCCGAGAAGGAGAGAGAGAGAGAAATAGAAAGAGAGAAAATGTGTGAGCGAGAGAGTGTTCAAGAGAGAGAAGAATAAAGAAAGAGAGAGGAAAAAGCATCTGAGAAGGAGAGAGAGAGAGAGAGAGAATGTGCAAGAGAGAGAAGGATAAAAGGATAGAGAGAGAGAGAGAGAAGGTGAGGAAGAGCAAGAGAGGAAAGGAGAGAAAGATTGAAAGGATAAAAAAGAAAAAGGGAGAGGGAGAGAGAGAAAAAGAGAGAGAGAGAGAGAGCTAGCTATATAATGCGAGAGAGAAAGTATGTCTTCGTTTTTAATGAAGTCCAGGTTTAATTTATTTAAACTTTGCTCTCAATGCAAATCCATCCACTATTACAAAAGTCCACCCTGATCACGATTCCACCCTGCATCTCCAGCACCCAGTTTTCAATACCTTTAGTACTTCAGTGTTTCACTTAAATGATTCTGAATGGTTGCCGAGCAACAAGTGACATCACAGCATCCCAACTACAGCAAACTACAGCCTTCAGCTGTTCAGGCTGATCAGTGACTGACGTGAAATTCTGCACGTACGGAACTAGTTTTGGGGCCTATCCTTTCAGTCCTGTCCATAACCCATGTTTTTGGACTGTGGGAGGAAATCGGAGAACCCAAAGGAAACCTACACAGACAGAGAACATGTAAAACTCCAGCCAGATCAGGATTTCAACCTGGATTGCTGAGAGGAGAACATGCCAACCACTAAGTCAACATGCTGTCTCCTGATGGTAATCAATACATTTGGTTAAATGATTCTAAATGGTTGCCGGGCAACAAGTAACATCACAGCATCCCAACTACAGGGAACTACAGAAAACTCCACACAGGAAACTCCACCCAGATTGGGATTCCAACCTGGGTTGCTGAGAGGAGAACATGCCAACCACTAAGTGATCATGCTGTCGCCTGGTATTCAATACATTTGATTCAACTAAATGATTCTGAATGGTTGCCGGGCAACGAGTGACATCACAGCATCTCAACTACAGCAAACTACAGCCTTCATCTGTGCAGCCTGATCAGTGACTGATGTGAAATTCTGCACGGACAGAACTAGTTTTGGGGCCTATCCCTTCAGTCCTGTCCATAACCCATGTTTTTGGACTGTGGGAGGAAATCGGAGAACCCGAAAAAAAAATCTCCAGCCAGGAAACTCAGATCGGGATTCCAACCTGGGTTGCTGAGAGGAGAACATGCCAACCACTAAGTCACTCTACTGCCTCCTGGTATTCAATACATTTGGTTCTTTAGAATTCTACTTAAATGGTTGCCTGGCAACAAGTGACATCACAGCATCCCAACTACAACGAACTACAGAAAACTCCACCCAGATCGGGATTCCAACCTGGGTTGCTGAGAGGAGAACATGCCAACCACTAAGCCACTGTGCTGCCTCCTGGTATTCATTACATTTGGTTCTTTAGAATTCTACTTAAATGGCTGCCTGGCAACAAGTGACATCACAGCATCTCAACTACAGCAAACTACAGCCTGATCAGTGACTGATGTGAAATTCTACACGTACGAAACTAGTTTTGGGGCCTATCCCTTCAGTCCTGTCCATAACCCATGTTTTGGACTGTGGGAGGAAGCCGGAGAACCTGAAGGAAACCCACATGGACACGGGGAGGACATGGAAATGCCGACCGGATCCCCATTACGGAGAGGGAACGTAGTGATGGCTGTGTTGGTGAACGGCGGGATTAGTAAACAGCGTGCAGAGTGAAGGACAGGCCCACTGCGCTGAGCTGGAAGCAAGGTGGGCGCAGACGATAAAGCTGGATAAAGAAGCAGGTAGAGGACAGGGAACGGAAGCGGAACGTCGGGAGGAGGGCAGGGGGGACGGCAGAGAGATGGTTTAGACACAGACCATTAGGCAGTCCTCTCGCGTGCTTATTAGGCTGCAGGGTGACACTGGCTTTTAAACGAGAAGAGAGAGAGAAAGAGAGAGAGAGAGAGAGAGAGAGAGAGAGAGAGAGAGAGAGAGAGAGAGAGGGAGAGCGGCTCGTCCTGTCTCGCCGAGCGGCGCTTTAATTCTAATGAGACCAGGAGCATCTCAAAGAAACGCTAGAGGCATCTTCCTCCTCCTCCTCCTCCTCCTCCTCCTCCTCCTCCTCCTCCTCTCTGACTAACAGAAGACGTTATCAGCATATCTGATCAGTAATCTCAACATCTGCTGCAAAATTCCAGCTGTGATTCCCCGAGCTCATGCTCAATCCTCCAACCCACTCGTCCTCATTTCTTATTTAGGAGGAAATCCATCCCATAACATCCATCCATTATCTTTCGCTTTATCCTCTATTAGGGTCGCAGTGGGTTCCCATGCCCATCCAGGGGAGAAGGTCTCGGGCACTGGGCTGATACACCCAGGACAGGACGCCAATATATCACTGGCCACACACTCACTCACACAGACACACTCTATATGGGGCAATTTAGAGAATTCAATTGACCTTGATCCATGGTTTTGGACTGTGGGAGGAAACTGGAGAACCCGGAAGAAACCCACACTGACACAGGGAGAACATGGAAACTCCACCCAGATTGTGATTCGAACGGGAATCCCTAGCGCTGAGAGGGGAACATGCTAAACACTAAGCCACCGTGCCGCCCCATTCCATTAGTTGCTATGGATGTTTAGCAGCATCTCCTCATGATGCCATTGTCCATCCTCTGTCCATGGTGCTGAAACATTCAGCATCTTGAAGAAATCACTCATTCATTCATTATCCTCTACTAGGGTCATGGGGGGGGGGGGTTCCCCATGCCCATCCAGGGGAGAATGTTTCAGGCGCTGGGCAGATACACCCAGGACAGGACGGCAATCTATCACACACTCACACACTCTATATGGGGCAATTTAGAGAAGCCATTAATCCATGTTTTGAACTGTGGGAGGAAACCGGAGAACCCGGAGGAAACCCACGCGGACACGAGAACATGGAAACTCCACCCAGATTGGGATTCGAACCGGGAATCCCTAGTGCTGAGAGGAGAACATGCTAACGACTAGTACATGTGCCGCCCACTGCCCCCTCATAATACTACTTTTTGTCCTATGAAAAATAAGCCCTCTCTAAATTGCCCCATATAGAGTGTGTCTGTGTGAGTGAGTGTGATAGATTGGTGTCCTGTACTGGGTGTATCCCCCTCCCCTGCCCCAATTAAAAAAACAAATAAAGTATTGAAAAATCTCTAAAAAGTCCTTAACGTGATTTCCAGACACTTTACAGCGCCATCCACTGGACTCTTCATGCCTTGCCTCATCCTGTAATCTTTAAAATATAATATCAAAGCAAGCAAGTGCTGCACTTCTGAAAACTGTACATCAAGCAGAAATCCGCCGAGAATCTCCCGGCGGTTTGGAACCGGGGAAAAGAAATTACCCCGAATACGAAGTTTCATCGGAGAACTCAGAACCGAACCAACTGAGTGCGGCAGAATGCAGCTTTACAGGCGCTGGGTGATACGGCGGCCCCCACAGGACCCGGAACCCAGCGCGTTTTATTACTTTACGTAAAAGCCCAGGACTGAATATCAGAATATCAGCCCCTTGTCTACAGACTAGAGGATACAGCGGGAGATAATGGATGGATGGATAATAATAATGACAATAATAATAATAATAATAATAATAATAATAATAATAATAATAATAATAATAATAGGGCAGTACGGTGGCTTAGAGATTAGCATGTTCTCCTCTCAGCACTAGGGATTCCCGGTTCGAATTCCAATCTGGGTGGAGTTTCCATGTTCTCCCCGTGTCCACGTGGGTCTTCTCCGGGTTCTCCGGTTTCCTCCCACAATCCAAAAACATGGATCAAGACAATTGAGTTCTCCAAATTGCCCCATATAGAGTGTGTCTGTCTGTGTGAGTGAGTGTGTGTCCAGTGATAGATTGGCGTCCTATCCTGGGTGTATCTGCCCAGTGCCCGAAATGATCTCCCCTGGATGGGCATGGGGAACCCCCCCGCGACCCTAGTAGATGATAAAGCGGAAGATAATGGATGGATGGGTCCACGGACGGAGCGAATGTGGGGCGAATATGATTGTAGTGAGATGGCAGGGCTGCGAAATGGCGGCCTAAAACCGATCTATAAAGAGAGACGGGCGTCAGGGGGGGGGGGTAGCGAGGGAGGAAAATTGCATGCATCAGTGTGTTTGCCATCGAAATCACAATTCATTCTCCTGAAGGAGAATTGGAGGATGCTGAGGTAGATTGATTGCCTTAAACACTTAATGCCAGAGGCGCCTGCTGCGGGCTAAAGACGGATAATCCTGATTGAACAGTCAGATGTGTGCGAGGAGCGACAGGGCGCCGATTTAAAGCGAGCTATTTTGGGGTCGTGAGATTGTCGGCAATTACTTAAACACGCCGAATTAACGCCGGATGAAAGGCCAGAAACAATGGAAAGCCGTTTGCTGCGCCGGAAATGGACGAGGTTGACCTTCGAACGGGATTATTCATCGAGTTCTAACATGCTGGAACGTGGGTGGCTTAGTGCTTAGCATGTTCTCCTCTCAGCGCTGGGGATACCCGGTTCGAATCGCAATCTGGGTGGAGTTTCCATGTTCTCTTCGTGTCCGCGTGGGTTTCCTCCGGGTTCTCCGGTTTCCTCCCACAGTCCAAAAACATGCAAGGTCAATTATATTTGCCAAACTGACCCATATAGAGTGTGTGTGTGTGTGTGTGTGTGCCCAGTGATAAATTGGCATCCTGTCCTGAGTGTATCTGCCCAGCGCCCGAAACGTTCTCCCCTGGATGGACATGGGGAACCCCCCCAACCCGCCTGCAGCCCTAGTCCCTAGTAGAGGATCAAGAGGAAGATAATGACATACGGGTGACATGGTGGTGTAGTATTGAGCATGTTCTCCTCTCAGCGCTAGAGGATCCAGGTCTGAATCCTAATCTGGGTGGAGTTTCCATGTTCTCCCGTGTCCGCGTGGGTTTCGTCCGGGTTCTCCGGTTTCCTCCCACAGTCCAAAAACATGAAAAAATTTTATTTGACAAATTGCCCCATATAGTCTGTGTATGAGTGAGTGTGTAGAGTGATAGATTGCCCCCCTGTCCTGGGTGTATCTGCCCAGCGCCTGATACGTTCTCCCCTGGATGAGCATGGGGAACCCCCCCAGCGACCCTAATAGAGGATAAAGTGAGACTGAGGGCGGCACAGTGGATTAGTGGTTTAGCACGTTCTCCTCTCAGCACTGGGGATTCCTGGTTCGAATCCCAATCTGGGTGGAGTTTCCATGTTCTCCTCGTGTCCACATGGGTTTCCTCCGGCTTCCTCCCACAGTCCAAAACCATGAATTCAAGGTGAATTGGTTGTGCCGAATTGCCCCATATAGTGTGTGTGAGTTTGTAGGAGTGTCCTTCTGTCAGCGCAGGTTCGAATCCCAATCTGGATGGAGTTTGCATGTTCTCCCCGTGTCCGCGTGGTTTTCCTCCCACAGTCCAAAAACATGGATCAAGGTCAAATTGCCCCATATAGAATGTGTGTGTGTCCAGTGATGGATAGGTGTCCTATCCTGGGTGTATCTGCCCAGCGCCCGAAACGTTCTCCCCTGGATGGGCATGTGAAACCCCCCTGCGACCCTAATAGAGGATAAAGTGGAAGATAATGGATGGATGAAGATGTTTGGTACATGAAGCTGCAGGAGAACATTTTTTATTTTGGTACATGGGGAGATAATGTCCGCGCTGCAGAACAAACTTGGCGGCGCGTCGTCACCTGGAGATTGTTATGCAACGGAACAATCAGCTGAAGTACACAAATGGTTTAAGTGGAAGGAAATGTGTTTTCGGAATGATAAAGAACAGATGGCGGGTGAAGTGAGCGGCTGAACAGCAGTGAGAACCCTCCCGTGTTCTGCAGGTCGTTACTGAAAAGAAGTAACGGCTCCCTCAAGTGTCATTCAAATCATTCACTTACTGTCAGAGAACCGGGGATGGATCCGGTCCTCCGCTCGTCCCTCCGGATGCCGAGCTAATTGTCTCCTTAATGAATCTCGCCCCAGATTTAAAGCTTTCTCCAAGAACCTTCAGTCAGGTCCAAATGTCCATGTCCACTCCCGAGAGACGCTTTCATCATTCTCCCCATTAGAGCTCATTATCTTCTGCTTAATGCTTCCATGCCCATCCAGAGGTTTTGGGCGCTGGGTAGACACACCCAGGACAAGGGGGACTATCTATGTATCACTAAGAACACATATAGACACAGACACACTCATACTACTATATAGGGGCAATTTAGAGCAGCTAATTCATCTTGAATCCATGGTTTTGGATTGCAGGAACCAGAGTAAACCCATGCGGACATGGGTAGAACATGGAAACTCCACCCAGAGTGGGATTCGAACCTGGATCCCCAGCGCTGACAGACGGACCTGCTATCCACTGTGCCCTTCTCTGCATGGGCTTTCTCTGGGTTCTCCTCCCACAGTCCAAAAACATGGATTCAAGGTGGATTGGGTGCTCTATATTGCCCCTATATGTGTGTGTGTGTGTGTGTGTGTGTGTGTGTGTGTGTGGTCTCAAACAAGACCCTTAACCTTCGAGATTCCAGAGGTGCTGTATGCTGAACCATCGAGTTAGCATCTGCCAAACGACCCCGTGTTCCTCTCCTTTACCTAATAACCACTGGGATAGGCTTCAACCCAAGCCAAGCTTAATACGTGGAACGAATGCAGTCGTTAACTACGGAACCGACTCTAATTCCACCAGTGTTTACTGCTGAGTCGTTAGAACGCGACCGGAGTAATGAACTCATTCGACCTGCATGAACGACGTGAGGACGCAGAACCCGAAGAGGGGAGCAGGAGGAACGGACAGCGGGAGGAGGTGGCGCCAAACATCTGCTGTAGTGTGTAATGAGAAAGCCGGGCAATGAGGCGTTCCGACGGAACCATGGATTGATGCAACGTTCTTAAATGATGGATCGTCAGATCTGAGAGAATGTGGATGTTCTGGATTGGGGGCAGGGCTGCAGAGTTCGGTTTCATTCCGTCGTTATCTGTAGAACATGGTTCTTGGGATTCTGGGGTTCTGCGGTTCTCAGTGGTTCTGCAGTTTTTTTCAGTTCCACTGAGGAGAAAATTCTAACTACTGCACTTCTGGCTTAGTGGTTGGCATGTTCTGCACTCAGTGCTAGGGATTCAGGTTCGAATCCCAATCTGGGTGGAGTTTCCATGTTCTCCCCGTGTCCGTATGGGTTTCCTCCGGGTTCTCCGTTTTCCTCCCACAGTCCAAAAACATGGATCAAATCAATTGAATTCTCCAAATTGCCCCATATAGAGTGTGTATGGGTGAGTGAGTGTGTATCCAGTGATAGATTGCCCCCCTGTCCTGGGTGTATTCTCCCCTGGATGGGCATGGAGACCCCTCCCGTGACCCTAGTAGAGGATAAAGCAGAAGATAATGGATGGATGGATGGCTGATCATATAGATGGACGTCATAGTTTGTTAGTCCATAGTATGTTCTCTGATCTTCAGAACCCCCATAGAGGAGGTATTAGGGTGGTGGATGATTCTCAGTACTGCAGTGATACTGACACACACGACATCGGGGCAATTTACAGCAGCCAATATCACCTTACCTGTTTTTGGACTGTGGGAGGAAACCGGAGAACCCGGAGGAAACCCACACAGATACGGGGAGAACATGGAAACTCCACTCAGATTGTGATTCATACCTCGATCCACATGGGCATACAGTATACACACAACCATCTTTTCCAGATATTCCCTTCAGATCTTGTCTTGTTTTAAAATACACACACGAGTGTCAATCACCTTCCTTATCCCCGCATCCCGAACCAGTGTATGATTGTCCATACTGGAAGTACAGGATCGATAGGGGTTTTCTTTATTAACCCCCCTCCCCCCATCCTGTTCAGACCGTGAGTGCCAAATATGGGTATAAGAAGGACTGCAGAATGTCCACCTTAAAGAGTCTGATGGCGGGAGATAACAAAGTTTAGAACCACAAAAATAAAGAGCATCATCGGTCCCTGACCCCTTATCCCAGCGCTGCAGTGCATCATCACGATTTGATCTCACTGACTACACGAGACCCGAATGAGACACCCATCAAAGGTCGACCACCTAACAGCTGCGGGACAATAAACAAGACGACAGGAACGCAAGAGAAAGAACAGACAACCCATAGAACATGAGCGCATGATAATGGGATGTGAAGATGAAACGCTGTACAGATGAAAGGAGATCACAGCAGGAGATCACAGCGGGGGGGGGGGGGGGGGGGGGGGGGGTGTATGGGGAGTGGGAGTGACACTCATTACAGGTGAAAAGGGTCTTTGTTTTAATACTTAAGAGGTAAAATGGTTACGATAAAACAGCTGGAACAGCAGCTGTAGGCCTGGTTCCTCTGACGGGACCCAGATCCAGGGTGTGAAGGCTCAAGGCACAGGTGCGGCAACCCACAAAGATCATTAGGAGCCAATTCCGGATCGGCGTGCTCGGAGCTCGGACCCTCAGGAGCGCAGTTCCGAACCGCGTCCGCGTGATAATGAGGAGAACCGCGAACAGCTGTACATGTGAGACGCGACATTATGGAGCCGTGTCGACACAAATGGATCCATATGTTCTGCAATGTGGTACGTCGCTATAAGCTGGGAGGATATTTACCGTGGGCGCGTCCGCCATGTGGACCTGACTGACTGGTGCGAGCTGGCGTCTTATTTCAGACTGTGCTCGATAATCTGAAGACGCGCCTTCGAAGTGATGAAGTGGTAAATTGATCTATTTTGCCTACAGTAATTACACACAGCAAATCCGTTCTCCACATTTAACCCATCTAGGCAGAACAGACACACTTTTACAAACACACGTGCCTGGGGTGGTGGGCAGCCATGTGTTTGGCACCCAGGCAAGTTGGGTTAGGTGACTTGCCCAAGGGTGCTTCAGTCATAGTACTTGTTGCGACCAGGAATCAAACCGGGGACCTTCAGGTCATCCACATTTAACCTATCCCTGCAGAACACACACTTTACAAACCATGTATTCAGCGCCCTGGCAATTTAAGTTAGGTGACTTGCCCAAGGGTGCTTCAGTCATAATACTTTTTGGGACCAGGAATCAAACCAGGGACCTTCAGGCCGTCCACATTAAACCCATCCGGGCAGAATATACACACTTTTACAAACACATGTGCCTGGGGTGGTGGGCATTCATGTATTTGGGGCCCAAGCAATTTGGGTCAGGTAACTTGCCCAAGGGTACTTCAGTCATAGTACTTGTTGAGACCAGGAATCAAACCAGGGACCTTCAGGTCATCCACATTGAACCTATCCCTGCAGAAAACACATTTTTAACAACTCTCATCCCCGGAGCAGTGGGCACCCATTTATTCGGCGCCCTAGCAATTTGGGTTAGATGACTTGCCCAAGGATGCTTCAGTCATAGTACTTGTTGGGACCAGGAATCAAACCAGGGACCTTCAGGTCGTCCACATTTAACCTATCCCTGCAGAACACACACACTTTTACAAACACTCGTCCCTGGAGCGGTGGGTACCAATGTATTTGGCGCCCCTAGCAATTTGGGTTAGGTGCCTTGCCCAAGGGTGCTTCAGTCATAATACTTTTTGGGACCAGGAATCAAACCGGGGACCTTCAGGTCATCCACATTTAGCCCATCCCTGCAGAACACACACTTTTACAAACACTTGTGCCTGGCACCCATTTATTCAGCGCCCTAGCAATTTGGGTTAGGTGACTTGCCCAAGGGTGCTTCAGTCATAGTACTTGTTGGGACCAGGAATCAAACCGGGGACCTTTAACTTGCAAGGCTGGTTCCTCAACCCCAAGCCAAATAACAACACAACAGGGAGTTTTTCCTTGCCACTGTCGCTTCGGCTTGCTCTTTGGGGGTTACAACACTGTAAAGCTGCTTTGTGACGATGTACTATTGTAAGAAACGCTCTATAAATAAATGACTTGAACTTCCAGCTGCCAACCCAAGAGCCACCTGAGAATGAGGTTCTATAGGTTCACTGTGTAGGTGTTCACCTACACTGACCCTCATAGCGCAGCGCCAGATTCGGTTCCCCGCTTACCGAATGCGGTGCTAAACAAAAATAGCTCCTCACCGCAGCCTCCCGTCATGTGATCGCTCGGCCCATTGGGATTCGGCTCGCATCCCGATGTCAGGTCTTGCGAATGGAGAGGGTGATCGGCAAAACTCTTTCCCATTTCACACATCAGCTCCCATATTTCTATTCTCGCCCAACGGCCAAAAGTCCCGAGCCGCTCTAACCGACCGCGACCCCCTAATGGCCGGGTCGCCCATGTGCGGCTTCGCTGGAATGCCGACCGCGAGGCTCCACCTCGGTTTAATGAGCGATCATTTGAGCGGCTGACCAAGACAGGAACTCTATAGATACACGGCGTCTCCATTACCGCATCAGACCGGCGTCTAATGAGCTGCCAAACACGTTCGCTTCAAGCCTGTTGGGCCGCGAAGGTGTTTAAAGAATCTCGAGAGGACATTTTTCTGAATTGAGAACGCAGGAATGGAGCTAGTTAATCCGCAGAGCTCTCATTCCTCCACCTATTGTGTACCGACCTAAAAATACCGCTGCCTCCGAATGGGGCAAATCAGGGTCAGGGCTCCTGGCCAAGGCTGTCAGCTTGCACTTTTACCTACGGAACTGGGGCATTTTTATGTTTCGGATTAAATTGAATGTGTATGTTTGTCATGGAGGGCGGCACGCTAGCTTAGTGGTTGGCATGTTCTCCTCTCGGCGCTGGGGATTCCAGGCTGGAATCACGATCTGTGTCCGTGAGGGTTTCCTCCGGGATCTCCGGTTTCCTCCCACAGTCCAAAAGCATGAAGTTAAGATATATTGGCTGTTTTAAATTGCCCCTATATAGGGTGTGTGTGGGTGGCACAAAGGCCTAGTGGTTAGCATGTTCTCCTCTCGGTGCTGGGGAATCCTGGTTGGAATCCCAATCTGGGTGGAGTTTCCATGTTCTTGTGTCCATGTCGGTTTCCTCTGGGTTCCTCCCACAGTCCAAAAACATGGGTCAAGGTCAATTGAATTCCAAAATTGCCCCATATAGAGTGTGTTTGTGTGAGTGAGTGTGTGTCCAGTGATAGATTGGCGCCCTGTCCTGGGTGTATCTGCCCAGCACCCGAAACGTTCTCTGCTGGATGGGGAACCCCACCCCCCGCCCCCCGCAACCCTAGTTGATAAAGTGGAAGATAATGGATAGATCTTATGTGATTATTATCTCATATCATCTCAGTGTGGAGGGGGGGGTCCCCATGTTCTTCACGTGTCGGTGTGGGTTTATTTCAGGTTCTCCGGTTTCCTCCCACAGTCCAAAAACATGGATTTAAGATGAAGGCTGCTTTAAATTGCCCCTATATAGTGTGTGTGTGTGTGTGCCCAGCGATGGATTGGCGTCCTGTCCTGGGTGTATCTCCTCAGCGCCCAAACGTTCTCCCCTGGATGGGCACGGGGAACAGGGGAACGTGGCATGAAAGCAAAACTGGAGGATTTGAAGCTCCGGCGCCTTTTGGTTCTTAAGGGAAGCGGATCAGACATTTCATCAGTTTCACGCCGACTTTAATTAAATTATCAGTGGAAGAGCCCACGCCGCATTAAATATCCACCTGGCAACGCGGATCCCCCAGCACCCCGCGGAACAAGGCTTCCCAAAAGATTAGCGCCGGTGCTGGAAGCGAGGCCCAACGCGGGACATCCGGCTAATGAAGTGCTGGATGTTTAGTCGCGACGGAGATGAGCGGCGATAAAAGGAGGAGACACTAATCTGACGGGAAGCGAACGGCGCGGTTCCACAAGTATTAATAGAACAGGGCGGTGCACTCAGGCTGGAGTGGTGCGAGGCTCGGTGGCGGCCCTCCTTCAGGTCCACTCTCACTCTCTCAGGATAGCCATCAGGGCCAGCAATCAAAGAATTAGAGCTGCCAGCTGAGGGGAGGATACCATCGCACCTCCTCGCTCGTCAGCTGTCAGTCATGCTCACACCGGCGCAGGCGGGGTCACTCCACACGTGGCGGGGGGGGGGGGGGGGGGGGGGTGTAGTACAGAACCGAGCTGACGTCGTCGCCGAGGAACATCTGCTGGCGCATATCGAACAGGACTTTTGGAAGTTTGACCACCTGCTGGAGGGGAGTATTAGAACGTAGAACCTTTTCTGTGGCCAGGCAGAGAGTATATATATATATACACAGTCCCAATCCAAAGTTTGGCCACGCCCCCTTTTTGCTGCATTGTATTAGTTCCAGTTCCACCCATCCATTATCTTCCGCTTCATCCTCTACTAGGGTTGCGTGGGGGCGGAGGGGGTTCCTCATGCCCATCCCGGGGAGAACGTTTCGGGCGCTGGGCAGATACACCCAGGACAGGATGCTAATCTATTACTGGGCACACACTCACTCACACAGACACACTCCATATGGGGCAATTTGGAGAATTCAATTGACGTTGATCCATGTTTTTTGGACTGTGGGAGGAAACCGGAGAACCCAGAGGAAACCCACACGGACACGGGGAGAACATGGAAACTCAACCCAGATTGGGATTCGAACCTGGAATCCCTAGCGCTGAGAGGAGAACATGCCAACCACTAAGCCACTGTGCCGTTCTCCTATTCTATTCTGTAGTCCATCTGTTTGTGTTCTACAGTACATACTGTGTACGTTCCCTTTACTCTGTTCTAATGCTCAGGACCCCTTCCTACAGTCCAAAAACATGGATTCAAGGTGAATTGGATGCTCTAAATTGCCCCATATACTGTAGTGTGTGAGTGAGTGAACGTGTGCCCAGCGATGGATTGGTGCCCCTTCCTGTAGCTGTGTATCTGCCCAGCGCCCAAAACGTTCTCCCCTGGACGGGCATGGGGAACCCCCCCATAACAGATAATCAGAGAACACTAGAGATGCAGGACGACGTTCTAAACAGCATGGAGGGCAATAAAGTTCTCTGGTTTCTTCCCACAGTCCAAAAACAGGTATTCAAGGTGAAGTGGGTGCTCCAAATTGCCCCATATAGTGTGTCCGAGTGTGTAAAAACGATAAAAATGATGTCAGAATTTACAGAGTCACTATTTTAGACACAAGAGGAAGAGATGGGATCTATTATCCTCTTCATCATCACCTCTGCCCCCCCCCCCATCACTGCTGCCCTGTTTTGGAGATGAACGCCTCAGAGAGGACTGTAAGGACATGAAAGCTGCCCCGAGTCCCTGTCCTCGGTCCCCTCTTCGTCTCGCCCTCCAGAGCGGTTGGGCTGCCATCTCTCTCTCCCCGTTTATCACTCTGTGGGGCACCCTGTCCTCCGTTGAGCGCTGTGGAGTGTTCCCAGCTCTCTGGCTTTGTCCTCCATTAGTGTCTGTTCGCTGAGGACATGAGGACTTCGGGATGGATCCTCCGGACGTTTATTACCATCCGATGATGTGCACTGAGCTGCTCTGCAGTGACAGGGTTATCTGAGGTCATGTGATTTAATCCTGTCAATTACACTGAGGAGTACCATCCTACCATCATATATACTCATCATATATATATATATATATATATATATATATATATATATATATATATATATATATATATATATATATATTTATGTATATATATATATATATATATATATATATATATATACATATATATATATATATATATATACACACAGTATACAGTATAGATAGATCATATAGAGACAGATGCGCACTATACAACATAGGATTATATAGGATTATAATATAATATAGATAATATAGGATTGGAAGGGGGTTGTGTTCCACTACACCACATGTCCACTACATGAAACACCCACTGTATATAAGGTTAGGATTGAGTGGCCCACTACACACATACCCACTATATGCCCACTGTACAACACACCCACTAGGGTTAGGGCTAGGAGTGTTCCACTACACCACCCACCCACTACATGAAACACCCACTGTATATAAGGTTGTATATAAGGGTGGTCCAATACACACACACACACCCACCAGATGCCAACAATACAACACACCCGTTAGGGTTAGGAGTGTTCCACTACACCACCTACCCACTATCTTTAGTGCTACATGTGAGTGTTTCATTACATGGCTACTACACAAACACACACACACCCACTAGGGTTAGTGTTAGGAGTGTTCCACTACACCACCTACCCACTATCTTTAGTGCTACATGTGAGTGTTTCATTACATGGCTACTACACACACACACACACACACACACACCCACTGGGGTTAGGGCTAGGAGTTAGTGTTTCGCACACCCACTACATCCACCCACTAGGGTTAGGGTAAGAAGGGGGTTGTGTTCCTCTACACCACATGTCCACTACATGAAACACCCACTGTATATAAGGTTAGGATTGAGTGGCCCACTACACACATACCCACCATATGCCCACTATACAACACACCCACTAGGGTTAGGGCTAGGAGTGTTCCACTACGCCACCCACCCACTACATGAAACACACACTGTATATAAGGTTGTATATAAGAGTGGTCCACTACACACACACACACACACCAGATGCCAACAATACAACACACCTGTTAGGGTTAGGAGTGTTCCACTACACCACCTACCCACTATCTTTAGTGCTACATGTGAGTGTTTCATTACATGGCTACAACACAAACACACACACACACACACACACACACACACACACACACACACACACACACACACACTGGAGTTATGGCTAGGAGTTAGTGTTTCGCACACCCACTACACACACACTCACTAGGGTTAGGGTTAGAAGGAGGTTGTGTTCCACTTCACCACATGCCCACTACATGAAACACACATTGTATATAAGGTTAGGATTGGGTGGTCCACTACACACATACCCACTATATGCCAACTATACAACACACCCGTTAGGGTTAGGAGTGTTCCACTACACCACCCACCCACTATCTTTAGTGCTAGAGGTGAGTGTTTCAATACATGACTACTACTACTACACACACACACACACACATTGGGGATATGGCTAGGAGTTAGCGTTTCGCACACCCACTACACACACACTCACTAGGGTTAGGGTTAGAAGGAGGTTCCACTACACCACAAGTCCACTACATGAAACACAAACTGTATATAAGGTTAGGATTGAGTGGCCCACTACACACATTCCCACTAGGGTTAGTGTTAGGAGTGTTCCACTACACCACATGCCCACTATGTTTAGTGCTAGAGTGTTTCATTACATGGCTCCTACACACACACACACACACACACACACACACACACACACACCCACTGGGGTTAGGGCTAGGAGTTAGTGTTTCGCACACCCACTACACCCACCCACTAGGGTTAGGATTAAAAGGAGGTTGTGTTCCACTTCACCACATGCCCACTACATGAAACACCCACTGTATATAAGGTTAGGATTGAGTGGCGCACTACACACATACCCACTATATGCCCACTATACAACACACCCGTTAGGGTTAGGAGTGTTCCACTACACCACCCACCCACTATCTTTAGTGCTAGAGGTTTCAATACATGACTACTATTACACACACACACACACACACACACACACACACCACACACGCACATTGGGGTTATGGCTAGGAGTTAGTGTTTCGCACACCCACTACACACACACTCACTAGGGTTAGGGTTAGAAGGAGGTTGTGTTCCACTACACCACAAGTCCACTCCATGAAACACACACTGTATATAAGGTTACTATACAATACACCCACTGGGGTTAGGGCAAGGAGTGTTCCACTACACACGCACTCACTAAACACACACTCACTAGGGTAAGAAGGGGGTTGTGTTCCACTACACCACATGTCCACTACATGAAACATCCACTGTATATAAGGTTAGGATTGAGTGGCCCACTACACACATACCCACTAGGGTTAGTGTTAGGAGTGTTCCACTACACCACATGCCCACTATGTTTAGTGCTAGAGTGTTTCATTACGTGGCTCCTACACACACACACACACACACACACACACACACACACACACACACACACACACTGGGGTTAGGGCTAGGAGTTAGTGTTTCGCACACCCACTACACCCACCCACTAGGGTTAGGGTTAGAAGGGTGTTGTGTTCCACTACACCACATATCCACTACATGAAACACCCACTGTATGTAAGGTTAGGATTGGATGTTCCACTACACACATACCCACCAGATGCCCACTATACAACACACCCACTATAGAGTTAGGGTTCGGAGTGAGTGGTCGACTACACTACATGTTCACTACACAATTAGGTAGAATAGGGAGTGTTCCACCACACACACACACACCCACTATGTTTAGGGTTATGAGTGGCTGTTCCATGTATTTATAGGGGTGCAGTGTGGGGAGTCAACACACCCCTCTCTATTTGGAAGCAGACACGCTTTCACATTCCAACCAAACAAACAACAGAAGGAGGGTTTTCTGTAGAACCTTCATCTTTGCTATGATTTCTGTTTGACGGTTGTGATGGTTCTAATCTCGTTGTGATAGCGCTGGACTCAGAACAAAGTGAAAGGTTAACCCTGACGTGCGACGGTTTGGAGATGATGGACAGCCGATGACTGGAGGAACGCTCTCCCCCTCCAGCTGGCAGCTCTAATTGGCATCGGTGCATTGATGTTTTAATTCGAGAAGAGCCGTGGTCCAGCGCAGACGCTAGTTAATAACCGGGACTGGGATAGGACGTAGATTAGCATGTCAAGCTCGAGTCGAGAGAGAAACGGGTGACATGTTGAAATCCATTATTTTCCCAGTGTGCATCATCATCATCGTCTTATTATCTTCCACTTAATCCTAT
>JAFMOC010000811.1:70000-81024 GCA_019802505.1 Corydoras sp. C115 | reverse complement strand
GTATGTATGTGTGAATATGTTCACATCTGTTAAATCTTCAGTAGATAAACTGATTCAGTGAAATCTGCCAAAAAGTAAATGATGTTCTAAATGAACATTCTGTAAAACCTGCAAACGAAGAAACGTTAGGGTCAGACACCGATGTTGGATGAGGGTACCTGACTCAAAATCTCTGTTCTAATTCATACCAAAGGCTAGAACTCTTTGTGGCTGAGTGAAGTTCCTCGGCCTTCCCCAAACTGTTTTTATAAACCTGTAATGATGGGACTGAACGAAACATCTGGATGATTAAGTGTTCAGTCTCAAAACTTTACCACATGTGCATAGAATCAAACACACATCTGTGCACTTCACACAACATTGAAAGCATACAGTTGTCCAAATAGTTTGGGGAAGGTCCGTTACGGTCCGTGAAGACGGGGTGGAGCACGGAACGTTCAATAACTTCAGCACATAAACCAGGCCCCGTCATCCAACACACAAACGTTACTCTTCTTTAAAAAATAAATTAATTAATTAAAATAAAAAAAAACTCAAAACACGAGTTCTTCAGGGTGCTCACATTTTTATTTTTTCTCATGATTATATTAAAGGTTTTCTTTTTTTGCCGTGAAATCGGAGCCGGTCGGATCAACAAGCGTATAAATCTCATAAATAGACAGACAGATTGGGTATAAATCAAGTGGTCGGCGGTGATTAAATGCCCCGGAGCATCTAACACACTCGGGTTTGAGGGACATGTTTCGTACTTTCTGGACACCTTGAAGAAAGTGGTTGCCCCGTGAGACAACTTTCTGCAATCTTCAGATATAAAAACATGTAAAAGTGATCCAATCGGGAAGCAGGACTACACTTTTCATAACCGGTCCAGAACTAGATCCGTTTAAAATGTTTTGCCATTTTTATGAACACGTACATCGATCGGTCGGTCGGTCGGTCGGTCGCGACCCAAAAACAACCCAGCGTCAGGTGTGGACGACGTGGCGGATCGACGTATAAAGAAGAGAGACGCAAGCAACACAACAACAAAAATAATAATACTGTGGAAACAGAAAGGTCAAATCGTTCGCTCTGGCGCATCTTTAAGGAAGAAAATGCAAAAAAGTACAAAAAAAAAAAAGAAACGGACAGCGGGGCGTCGGTCAGATACGAAAACAGTCAGAAGGGCGTCAGCGGCAGGTACACCGGGTGGCGATCATTTCCTCGTATTCTTTATAAGCGATAGAGCCGTCGTTCTCGATGGTCAGGACGCTCAGGGGATCGTACTCGGACGGAACGCAGGAAGGTCTCGGAATGGAGGAGTCCAGCTTCTCGAAGATGAGGTTCTGGACCATGGTGTGCACCGGGGACCCGTAGACGTGGCCGACGACGCGCGGACAGACGCCCTTGCAGTAGCGGGGGTTGTATTTGGAGGGTGCGATGATCCAGTGGTCCAGCTTGAGCTGCGTGAAGCTGACGCGGAAGTCGTGGAGGTCGCAGTCGTCGGTGGGGCTCTCGAATTTGGGCCAGTCGGAGAGTTCGCTACCCGGGGCCGCCTCCGCCGGACCGGTCCCGTTCTCCAGGCTCCGCCGGTCCCTCCAGAGGGGCTTCAGGAGTCCCGAGTCGTAATACGGGCTCTGTGCGTGGTCGCTCCAGCGGTTGGGGCGGGGTGCGTCGGGCCGGGCGTGCGCGGGGCTCTTCTGATAGGCCACTTCGCTGGTGTCGTTCAGGTAGAGCAGCAGCGACGGCGCCATGTGCGTCAGCTCCACCGGTCTCCTGGGGCCGAGGGGGCCCAGCTCCGGGGGTTCGTCCTTCAGGCAGGTGAGGTTGATGAGCAGGTGGATGTCCTTCCGGTGGCCCTGGATGAGCGGGTGGAGGAAGGAGGTCACGTCCACCTCCACCCACTTGTGCCGACTGGCTCGGTTGGCTCGGAAGTGAAAGCTGATGGGCGTGACGGTGCGAGACAGACCGGCGGGGCCGGGACACGCCCGCCGGGCCGAGTGCAGCTGTTCCCTGATGTGCAGGTAGCAGACGGATTCGGGGGACGCCGCGTGGTTGTGGTCCAGCGAGTAGAGCAGGACGGATTTCAGGAGCTGCTCCTGAGCTCGCACGCGGTGCAGACTGTAGAAAATGTCCTGCATCAGGAATTCTGCAAGAAAACAAAAAAATAAAATAAAAACATCGGACAAAACACAACGCGAGAGACGTCCAGACGGTCCATAAAGAAGCAACAAGAAGTGTGAGGCATGAAGACATCCGGTCTCTGATTCCACATCCACAAGGTGGAGCAGTAACAGAGTGGACACAGGGTTTAAACTCCAGCAGCACTGCGGTGTCTGATCCACCGCCATGTTAGTGTCACTGCAATACTCCAATAATCCACCACCTGAATGACACCTGCTACAAGACTTTGTCATGTTTGGAAAAGGTCCTTGTTCAAAACAGCATTTCTGAGATTAAACCCTGATGATGGGGAAGAAAAGCCGCCTCATGATCGCTGTTCTAATTCATCCCAAAGTGTTTAACGGTGTTCTGAGTTCACGCTGAAACAGAAACGCTCAACCAAATTTTCCAAAATGTGATCTTAAGATAACAAATAAATAAATAAATAACAAATAAGAAAATAAGAAAACCTCAAAGTCTAAAAAAAAAAAAAAAAAAAAAAAAAAAAAAAAAAAAAAAAAAAAAAATTATATATATATATATATTTTTATTTTTATTTTTATTTATTTATTTTTTTTTAAATATGACAGATTTATGCAAAAATTTACAAGTGAAGGTTTTTTTTTTTTTTATTATTTTAAGAAATCTTAACAAGATCATGCATTATACTGGCAGATAATATAATTTGACTCGTCTACATTTTTGTATTGTCTTGCGTTTATTTGCCTGATTTATTTTTTAGCAGTGAAATAAATAAATAATAATAATAATTTTTATTCTTTATTAAGAATATTATATTATTAATATTCAAAACGAAACCCATTTTAAGGCCTTAAAGGTCGTCAAATAGAAAAGTAGTGTTAGGTTTGTTACACACATGAACAGCGCTTTAAAAGTCTGAACAAAAGTGAAAAAATAGAAAACTTCTGTTTTAGTGCTTTAGCATGTTCTCCTCTCAGCGCTAGGGATTCCCGGTTCGAATCCCAATCTGGGTGGAGTTTCCATGTCCTCCCCGTGGGTTTCCTCCGGGTTCTCCGGTTTCCTCCCACAGTCCAAAAAACATGGATCAAGTCAATTGAGTTCTCCAAATTGCCCCATATAGAGTGTGTCTGTGTGAGTGAGTGTGTGCCCAGTGATAAATTGACGCCCTGTCCTGGGTGTATCTGCCCAGCGCCCGAAATGTTCTCCACTGGATGGACATGGGGAACCCCCCCAACCCCACAACCCAAGTGGAGGATAAAGCAGAAGATAATGAATGGATGTAACAAACAGGAATAAAAACACAGCAATAATAATAATAATAATAATAATTCATTCATTATCTTCCGCTTTATCCTCTATTAGGGTCACGGGGGGGGGGGGGGGGGGGGGGGGGGGGGGGGGGGGGGGGGGGGGGGGGGGGGGGGGGGGGGTCCCCATGTCCATCCAGGGGAGAACATTTCGGGCGCTGGGCAGATACACCCAGGACAGGGCGTCAATCTATCACTGAACACACTCACTCACACACACACTCTATATGGGGCAATTTGGAGAACTCAATTGACCTGATCCATGTTTTTGGACTGTGGGAGGAAACCGGAGAACCCGGATGAACCCCACGCGGACACGGGGAGAACATGGAAACTCGAACCGGGAATCCCTAGTGCTGAGAGGAGAACGTGCTAAACCACTAAGCCGCCGTGCCGCTACATAATTAACTGATTGTCTTAATTGAAATCAGTGCGCTTCTCTGGTTTCGAGCCGCCAGCACGTGGGTTCGAACCCGCGCTCACCTCCACACTGGTCCACGCAGTCCTGGCGGGGCGTGATCAGCCGCACCGTGTTGTACAGGTGGGGGGCGTCGTGCGCGCGCTCGTGCTTGGCGGACAGCCGGTAGAGGCGCTTCATGAAGCGGACGTGGCGCGAGTCGGGTTCGGTTCTGGGCGGCGGGACGCCCCACGGCTCGTGCTCCGCCAGCGCCTTCAGCAGCGGGCTCAGGATGTTCCCGTGGGGCACCAGGGGCTCGCGCTCGGCGGGCCGGCCCGCGAAGGTGCGGCCCGAGGCGCGCGCCAGCGCGACCCCCAGCAGCGTCAGCAGCGTCAGCAGCCGCGCGGAGCCCGGGTTCGAATGCGCGCCACGCGTGGGAACCATGATCAGCGGAACTCAGCGCGCGACTGAGGAACTTCCCCCACACACACACCACCCCCCCACCCGGGACCTGTAGCACTTCCGGCGGAGACTCACCTGCCCAGGTGTGCGTAATCACCTCGGGGTCGACGGCTGACCCCGTGACGTCACCCCAAAATAATAAAAACGCAACTGCATTTTTCTTTGATCGTGAATCCAATTAACCTTTAACCCCGTCCTCATTAAGATCCCGAAGAAAGAGTTTAAAGTTCTAGAGTTTAAAACTGTGGAGGAACCTTTTCAGATGTTATGAGGAACCTTCACTCAACTTAAAGGTTCCACTAACATTAGATTCCAACTTATTTAAATATTGAGGAACCTGCCCTGAACTTAAAGGTTCCTCTAAAATTGGGTTGTAACTTATTTAAATGTTATGAGGAACATTCACTCAACTTAAAGGTTCCACTAACATTGGGTTGGAACTTATTTAAATATTATGAGGAACCTACCCTCAACATAAAGGTTCCACTGATATTGGGTTGTAACTTGTTTAAATGTTATGAGGAACCTACCCTGAACCTAAAGGTTCCTCTAAAATTGGGTTGGAACTTATTTAAATGTTATGAGGAACCTTCACTCAACTTAAAGGTTCCACCAACATTGGGTTCTAACTTATTTAAATGTTGAGGAACCTACCCTGAACTTAAAGTTCCTCTAAAATTGGGTTCTAACTTATTTAAATGTTATGAGGAACCTTCACTCAACTTAAAGGTTCCACTAACATTGGGTTCTAACTTATTTAAATGTTGAGAAACCTACCCTCAACATAAAGGTTCCACTGATATTGGGTTCTATCTTATTTAAATGTTATGAGGAACCTGCCCTGAACTTAAAGGTTCCTCTAAAATTGGGTTGGAACTTATTTAAATGTTATGAGGAACCTTCACTCAACTTAAAGGTTCCACTAACATTGGGTTGGAACTTATTTAAATGTTATGAGGAACCTTCACTCAACTTAAAGGTTCCACCAACATTGGGTTCCAACTTATTTAAATGTTATGAGGAACCTTCACTCAACTTAAAGGTTCCACCAACATTGGGTTCTAACTTATTTAAATGTTGAGGAACCTACCCTGAACTTAAAGTTCCTCTAAAATTGGGTTCTAACTTATTTAAATGTTATGAGGAACCTTCACTCAACTTAAAGGTTCCACTAACATTGGGTTCTAACTTATTTAAATGTTGAGAAACCTACCCTCAACATAAAGGTTCCACTGATATTGGGTTCTATCTTATTTAAATGTTATGAGGAACCTGCCCTGAACTTAAAGGTTCCTCTAAAATTGGGTTGGAACTTATTTAAATGTTATGAGGAACCTACACTCAACTTAAAGGTTCCACTAACATTGGGTTCCAACTTATTTAAATGTTATGAGGAACCTGCCCTGAACTTAAAGGTTCCTCTAAAATTGGGTTGTAACTTATTTAAATGTTATGAGGAACATTCACTCAACTTAAAGGTTCCACTAACATTGGGTTCTAACTTATTTAAATGTTGAGGAACCTACCCTCAACATAAAGGTTCCACTGATATTGGGTTGTAACTTATTTAAATGTTATGAGGAACCTACCCTGAACCTAAAGGTTCCTCTAAAATTGGGTTGGAACTTATTTAAATGTTATGAGGAACCTTCACTCAACTTAAAGGTTCCACTAACATTGGGTTCCAACTTATTTAAATGTTATGAGGAACCTGCCCTGAACTTAAAGGTTCTTCTAAAATTGGGTTCTAACTTATTTAAATGTTATGAGGAACCTTCACTCAACTTAAAGGTTCCTCTAAAATTGGGTTGTAACTTATTTAAATGTTATGAGGAACCTACCCTCAACATAAAGGTTCCACTGATATTGGGTTGTAACTTATTTAAATGTTATGAGGAACCTACCCTGAACCTAAAGGTTCCTCTAAAATTGGGTTGGAACTTATTTAAATGTTATGAGGAACCTACACTCAACATAAAGGTTCCACTAACATTGGGTTCTATCTTATTTAAATGTTATGAGGAACCTACCCTCAACTTAAAGGTTCCACTAAAATTGGGTTCTAACTTATTTAAATGTTGAGGAACCTACCCTGAACTTAAAAGTTCCACTTACATCAAAGAGGTTCCTCCACAGTTTAAAACGGTGGAGGAACCTTTTAGATGTGGATGAGTGTAGGTTCCTGATAACATTTACATAAATTACAACTCAATTTTAAACTGGAGAACCTTTTTTAGTTCTTTAAGGAACTACAGTCGTAGCTTCACCAATACATTTTATTTCTAAGGTTATTTATTAAATCTAAATCTTTTTTTTTTATTGATGGTGTGATTTCGGATGAAGGATCTTCTCCCCAAAATGTTTGTTAATTTTGTTTTTATTTAGTTTAATATAAAGGCAATATGACATTAACAAAAAACCTTACAAAAAAACGTTCTCCTAACCGTACGTGGCTGTGATTTGTTTTTCTGACGTCATAGTTCATTAGTCTGAGGTTTGGGATCGACAGGATTAATCTAAAAAAAAAATGATTGTTACAAAACCAAACATTAGGAACTAAAATAGAGCTCTGCTTTGAAAACTAACGAAGTTCCTCTTTACATTCTAAACTCAGCTATTAGTCTTTAAAATTAATAATTGTACGCTAAATTAAAAGTTGGGAAGATGACGTCACTGCTGGAATAAAGGCATCGGAACCCCTAATGGAAGCTCTGCCGACGTCTGGACCTCGTCCCGTCTCCCACGATGCTGTGGATCAGCCCGCCGACGGAGCCCACGCCTTTGCGCGCGTGTCGACGGTCCGAGCCCACGAGCCGACGCTCCGGCGCCACGCGCGGGTCTCCGAGCATCGTCCTGACGTCGTGGGGCGCGTCCGGGTGCAGGTAGTGGTAGGGCTTTTTGCCGCTGTTGTCGCGGATGTTGCCGTCGGCTCCGTGTTCCAGCAGCAGAACCTTCAGAACGTCGTGGTGTCCGTGGAGCGCCGCGACGTGGAGGGCGGTGTAGCCGCAGCGACTCCTACAGTCGACGTCGAGCCGCGGCGAGGCGGCCAGGACGCTGCGCACCGCGCCGGCGTGTCCGTGCTTGGCCGCCCAGTGGAGCGACGAGAAGCCGGACAGGAAGCGCGTCTCCTCCGCCGGCCGCGCGTCCCGCCGCAGGAGGCTGCACAGTTCCGCCCATCGCCCCGTGGCGGCGCAGATGAGCCACTCGTGACCGATCGGGTGTGGAGTGGGCACCGTGGTGTCCAAACGCGCCTGAACGGGGCCTCGTTTCGGGGCCCGCCAACGGGGCCCCATTGACAGGCTCCTCTTGGTCCCTGGAGAGTTCTTTGTGAAAAGCCCGTCTGGTGCCAACAACCTTCTCAACTCCTGACCATCTGCTGACGTCTGCCCCGAGCCGGGCCGCTCGGATGGAGGGCGCGCGGGTGCTTTCCGTGCCACGATGGCGAACACGGTGCCACCCGCACCCACCCAGCTCGTCACTGCGACGGGGGGGTCGCCCCGGGTGGAGGGTGCTTCAGGGGGAGGAGGGGTGGGTGTGAGCGCACTGCAGAAAGAGGGCTTGTTGTTGTTGACGTCATCCGTCACGGTAGCAGAACGGTTTTGGGTTATGACGTCAGAGGCCGCCGACGCGGCATCTCGATCCGTGTTCTCCTCCATCCCGCGGCCGCGTGCTCCCCCCCCCTCCGCTCCGGCGTCTCCGCAACGTTCTCCTCTTCAGCACCACGAGCTTCTCCACCCCACCGACGCGCTTACCGACGGCCACGTGACTCACGACGCTCCCGAAGTGCTCGCGGCCGCCACGGAGTCCAGCGCGATGACGTCAGAGCCCACGGTCTCCCACAGCCTCCACCTGCTGCTTCCGGTTCCCACCAAAAAACTCAACAGAGGGGGCGACCCCCGGGGGGGGGGGCAGAGCGGGGGGGACTCAGGAATGCGCGGGCACCGACCCTCACTGGGGCCTCCGGTTCAGAACCCTCAGAAAAGTGATTCAGGAACCGAGGAACCGACACAATTGAATATGAATTCTTAAATTATATAAAAAAAAAAACTTATGAGGTGGTGGAAGATTAAAAAAAAAAAAAAAAAAAAGTGGAGGATGTTTAAACATTTGGTGCTGAGTGCAAAAAGTGAGGGCGGCACGGCCGTTTAGCATGTTCTCCTCTCAGCGCTGGGGATTCCCGGTTCGAATCCCAATCTGGGTGGAGTTTGCATATCCTCCCCGTGTCCGCATGGGTTTCCTCCGAGTTCTCCGGCTTCCTCCCACAGTCCAAAGAACATGGATCAAGTCAATTGAGTTCTCCAAATTGCCCCATATAGAGTGTGTGCCTAGTGATAGATTGCCCCCCCCCCCTGTCCTGGGTGTATCTGCCCAGCGCCCAAAACGTCCCCCCCCCCACAACCATAATAGAAGATAAAGCAGAAGATGATGGATGGATGTAAAAAGTGATGGAGAATGTGGAGGATGAGAGAAGGAGATGGTGGAGAGGCGTGTGTGTGGGGGGGGGGGTGTCACGTGTGATGGAGGTACAGCTTGCAGACAGTGGATCTGACCAGAAGATGGCGCTGCGCTGAAACTGGTGGAGGTGGAAAAAGTGAGATTATTAGAGGAGATGCTTCAGAGATAAAAGTTATGGAGGTGAGATTGTGATGTTTTAGACATTTACAGAGAGCGGGGGGGGGGGGGGGTTATAAAAACAGCAGGAGGATGCTGAGGATGGAGAGCAGGGGGTGGAGGATACACCGGATGAGAAAATGGAGAATAAAAATCCAAAGTGGCGACTTTTCATGAGAAGAGCTTAAAAAAAAAGTAGAGAAAAAAAAAAAAAAAAAAAAATCAGGCCTGCAAAAAAACCCAAAAAGTTTTAATAAAAAAAAAATAATAAAGAAAAAAAGCCGATGATCTTCAGTCATGAGAAACGACGTGAAGCCGAGAAGTCGTTTTATTGACGGTCACCACACATTTAAACGACACGGCATCACGTTTACCTGCAGCGCCCCCCTGAGGACGGGGGAATAAATAATCTGACCGCAGTAAAGAACCCCAGCAGAGGAATTATGGCACTGAGCTCATCCACATTTCATCTCGGGGACCCGGTGGAGACGCTGGGGTCAACATCGCCTCCACGGAGAAGGCACAGGAGGAACATCCCGTCCATCCCAGAGACACGATACGAGAACCTCCAGCTGAAGAAGGCACAACGTCCCAAAAGCAAAGAACCGGATCGATCGGGTCAACGTCCTGCAGTCTGAGGGACACGAGAGAAAAATGACCCCCCCACCCCCCCATGTTAAAAATACTTTGGTCAAACGTTTTCTTTCTGCAGGATTCATTTTAAATCACAACTCCCATGCCTTTAAAGACCAGCTGCACCGGGGCACCGTCATGTGGGAACAGAACCGGGCCTTCCCCAAACTGTTTCCCAATACTTTTGTATTCTGTATCGTTCATAGTGTTTTTTTTTTATCAATAAGTCGTCAATATAAACATATTTTGGCTGTAGTTTTCCGTCAGACAACGAGTTTAAAGTCTTCCACCTCTTCTCTTCAGGCGACCGATGACGGGAACCGCGTCGATGCTGCGCAGCTGCGGATCCTGGGTTCGGACCGATTGATGATTTGAATAGTTATTGTTAAAAAAAGGCGTTCAGATTGGTTTTCCTTCATTTTTATGTCCCGTCATCTGCCGCCATGGACAAATCAACATAGACCTGCAAAAAGTTCAAAAAAGCGAAGGGGCGGAGCTTACGTAGTGAGAAAAACCGTCCCCCGAGACGTCGGCAGGCGGGACGTCCGGCAAAGTGCTCACGAGGTGCTTAATACAATAAAGCTCAGGCTGCTGATTAATAATCGCAAAACGCTCGCATGCCGCCGCCCCCCGGAAACGAGACGTGGGCTTTCGACGTCCGGTGGACGGCGGGCCGTGAGGTCACGGCGTGGGACGTGGCCGAAGGTCAGGAGCTAAGATGGAGAGTGATGATGGATGGATGTTATAAAGTTGTTTTAGACTGACGCTGCTCTATGGCACTGTCTGCAGTGTTTCCACGGTAACGGATAAACATCCCGGTGACGTCGGCCAATCGGTCCTCAGTATAAAGTATAAATATTATAAATATCCTTTTAATTAGAGTTTTAAAAGAGTTCTTCGTCGTTGGTTTAGCAGGTATGAAAGGAAACGATGGTGTCGGGAAATCTTTGGGTTGTTTGACGGATTGTCTGCGACGGGCGTGGCTCCTCGCCGAGAGGAGGGCCTCCAGCCACGGCGTTGAGCCGGTCCCACTCGGGTCCTACGGGCGCCGGGGCGTGTTTTTTTTTTAGGGGCCGTTTAGGGAGGTCACACCAGCTCCTCCTCGCCGTGGGCGCCCGCTATGAGCAGAGAGTACTTGTCGGCCTCGTTCAGAGCCATGCCGTCGAGCGAGCGCTTGTCGGAGCGCAGCGAGTTGATGGAGGCGCGGCTGTAGTTGACGACCCGGTCGAAGAGGCTGAGTTTGGGGGAGGAGCGCCGCAGCTCCCCCATGCCGATGTGCACGCTGACGTCCGAAAGGCTGCCCGCCTTCCGCTGGCCGCACACCTGCCGCTCCAGCTTCTCGGCCGTGGGTTTGGTGTAACTGAAGCGGGGAGATGCGCCGTTAACGTTAAAAATAAGAACGCGCGCACGCACGCACACACACACACACACACACACACACACACACACACACACACGGCCTCAGACTCACCATTTGAGGAAGAGAGAGG
>JAFMOC010000811.1:25000-62500 GCA_019802505.1 Corydoras sp. C115 | reverse complement strand
CGCCTGACCAGACGGGTCGAGAGGTTCGAGACGCGCACCACCAGCTCTAGGACGCCGTTGGAGCCGTCGTAGTTCTCCATGACGGACGCGGTGAAGCCCAGCTCTCTGATGCACTCCGCGATGCGAGGCGGGTCGATGGCGCTCGGGTTGTAACGCACCTCGGCTTTGCTGGCCATCAGCGCCACCAGGACGGAGTGGACACCTGCGGAATGACACCGGATCTCACAGCCGTCGCCATGGCGATATCACATGACGACAACAATAACAGGATGTGTACTCTATACACAAAAACACACAAAGGTACTGGGATCGTGAATTTAAAACAATAGTTTGGGGAAGGGCCTTTTTCTGCTTCTGCATGACTGTGGTGGCGTAAACAAACACAGAAAGGACACGCTGCATTGTGAGCTCAAAGCACAATGATGTCATTGTTTACATTCATCGTCAAGGAGACCAAACAGTAATCAGACCCCATCATATATATATATATATATATATTCATAGTTGTATATTCTATATTGTATATTCACACATCGATATACTGTATTTTTGTATTAAAAAAAATAAAAAAATAAATAAATAAATAAAATTCTCATTTTAAATTTTAATGTTCTTATCTCATATTAATTACTACATATTAATGATAATAAAAGTATTGATATTAATGATAATTAATTTTTCTTGAATCATGCCATTTTGCAAGTTTCCCCATTTAAAAGCTGGAGTTAAAGCACAAGGGGCTCACCCCGGAGCAATAAGGGTTAAGGGTTGCCATATCCCTCACTATTACTCCACATATCTAATGCAATGCCATGTGATCTTAAAAGCCCGGCCGAGCTCACCATGCTCGTTCTTCAGGTTCCTCTCGATGTTGGCCACGCAGGACGCGCAGGTCATGCCGCCCACATGGATGAAACACTTCGAATTTGTGGCGGTCGCCGACTCTGTGTCGCTGTCCCCGTCCTTCTCCTTCTTGGACGACGCCGTGGACGAGGCGCGGGTGGAGTTCTGAACGGACGCGGGACGCCGAGCCTCCGCCGGCAACAAGGAATTCGTCTCTGTTCGACGAGAACGCGTTAATGTTTCAGATCAATAAATCAGAGCGGCTTCACAACACACGATCCGGCCCCCCAAGAACCGCTTACCGGGCAAGAAGGCATCGAAGCCCATGTCCTCTATAGCGTCACGCAGGTCTTCAGGACTGACGGCCAGCGGGTCGTACTCGAACGTTCCCCGATGGTTGCCGAGAGACACCCGTGCCGAGATCACCCCGATCTTCTGGGACATGGCTCCCTCGATGGTCTGCACACACGAGTTACAGGTCATCCCCTCGATGTGGACGTGCACCACGGAACACAGGGGCTGCAGGAAGCCGGAGGACGGCGCCAGGGGCCGCACGGGGCTGCCGCCGGAGGACACCGAGCCCCTCTGAGACGCTTCATGGGTCCTGAATTTGCCCGGAGGCAGGGCCTCGATCGCCCTCTGGAGCTCGGCCACGCTCACGGATTTGGGCCTGTGCTGGATGACGGCCTGTCCCTTCTCCAGAGACACCTGCACGGACTCGACCCCGGGCAGCTTTCCGATGTTGTCCTGGATGTTCACCACGCACGAGTTGCAGTGCATCCCAGACACCTGGATCAGCGACGTGACGGGCGCGGTGGACTCGATGAGGCGGTCCACTGCGGGCAGCTGCAACTGACGAGGCCTGGACTTGACCGACGCTTTGAAGCCCGCGACCCCGATCTGCTTCACGATGTCATCGGCGGCGACGAGGCACGGCCGGTACGTCACGGCGGCTTCCTGAGACTCCAGACTGACTGAGAACCGAACGATCGGACGTCATGAGTAAAGACGGCTCTGAAATGGGGTCCGAAATCAAAGGTGGACATGACGTAACGAGCTCACCTCGTATCTTCTCCACCCCCTTCAACTTTCCTATTTTGCCCTCGATGGTGGTGGTGCAGGACAGGCAGGTCATCCCTTCAACGCGCAGCTTCAGCATCTCCACGTCGCTCGAGCCGCGAGCTCGGTCCTGAGCGGCGCCGTTACAGCCGGACGCCGCGGCCCTCAGGACGTCCTGGAGCTCCTGAGAGCTCACCAAACCGGGGACGAAGGTGACGCGCAGCTCCCGGCCGTCGTCGCCCGCGTCGGCCTCCACCACGCCCCGCCGTCGTCTCAGCTGCTGGAGGGACTCCGGGATGGGACCTTCCGCTCGGAAAAGCTGGGTGTCCGTGGGAACGTCCGTGGTCATCGCGGTGTCGGCGGCACTCGACTCGAAGCCCATGTCCTCGATCGCATCGGCCACGGACTGCGGATTGTGAAGCGCCGGGTCAAAGAGCACCGTGGCGTTTTTACTCTCCAGAGACACCTGGGGGCGAAATAACGATCCTTTAAATCATTATTCATGTTGTTATACCGACATCCCGATGATGTCACAGAGTAAACAGGCTTATATCTCGTTGCAAAACTCGTCTTTTAATTAAAAGCTCGTCTGTTACGTTGCGTCAGACGCATTTAAGTTAAGGGATCAAAAGGTTGCTTCACATTCCACAAGTTCCGCAATCGGACCTTGTGATTCGGCAGGTCATCTGATCTACAGACACAAAGCTGGGTTAAGCACAATAAGCAGAACGGGGCAGCGGGGGGGGGGGGGGGGGGGGGGGGGGGGGTCACATGGGCTTTAAAACCGCCTGAGACGGCAGCTTCTCAGAATCCGCACCATCATCCTGAGTCACATGTGGTCGTAAAACATCACAAATGAGTACAAAACGCACCAATCACATGTACAGCTTTGATCTCATGAGTGACATCATGATGAAAGGCTTTGATCTCGTCACAGTGTGTACATAAACACGATCGTTGAAAATGTAAAGGCCTTAAGATTCAAAGATCTTTAAAGTTCTCATAGATCCAACTTAATATAATACACCCCCTGGTGGTGTGTAGGGTTCCTGTCAGTCAGACCTTATTCATTCATTCATTCTTTATCTTCTGCTTTATCCTCTATTAGCGTCGCGGGGGGGGGGGGGGGTTCCCATGCCCATCCAGGGGAGAACGTCTCGGGTGCTGGGCAGATACACCCAGGACAGGGCGCCAATCCATCGCTGGACACACACTCACTCACACAGACACACTCTATATGGGGCAATTTTTTGAGAATTTAATTGACTTGATCCATGTTTTTGGACTGTGGGAGGAAACCGGAGAACACGGAGGAAACCCACGCGGACACGGGGAGTACGTGGAAACTCCATCCAGATGGGGATTCGAACCGGGAATCCCTAGCGCTGAGAGGAGAACGTGATAAACCACTAAGCCACCAGTTAGACTTTAAGTAAATATAAATAAAAGAGACTCCCGGGACGGCGGATTATTTAAATATGTTTAATAAAATGCAGCTACGCGAGTGATACGGCGGCGTGGGATGCGAGGCCGCCACCGCGGAAAGCCTGGTAATAATAATTCGGTGTTTAGTCTCCGGCTGCGACGTAATTGAGAGAAACCATTCATCTGCGTGACTCACTCATATGCGGCCTAATTGTGTTTGCGAGCTGCCCTTTCCTTTTATCGTACCTTTGCGCCGCGGGCGCAGAGTCTGAGAACCGGATAATAAAATTACCTGAGCGTGCACGAGGGCTTTGTCCTGTCGTTTAGGACCCGTTACACTAAACAACAGTGTCGGGTGTCCGCTCCTGTTAAAGCTCTGCCGTCACACCACACCGGCAAACAGCTTCGGCATGAACCGGAACTCCGATTATGAGCCAGGCCCTTTTTTAATTTATTTTTTAACATAACATCAGATAACAGTCTGACCCACAAAGAACCCAAAACACAACCCCCCCCTGAGCACATGATGATGTGTGAGGTCATGTGAGCTGTGGGTTCCCCCGATGGTTTAAAGAACCTACCGTTATGTGAAAGACCCCGGCCAGCGCCCCGATCCGCTGCTCGATGGAGCGAACGCAGGAATCGCAGGTCATGCCCTCCACATCCAGCGTGACGGAACACGGGCCTCTTCTGTGAGCCATGTTTCCTCTGAAAGGCACGTTAAAGATTAGGGAGAGGTAAAGAGAACCGCGCACATTATCTAACAAAGTAAACAGGAGGTTGATGCTGGAAGCCTCACGTACGCATGAATGCAGCTTCGCGCCGTGCGCTCCTCTTACAACACCGGCTAAAAACAAGCGCCGAAGACGTGACCAAATCCCAACGTGTTTACCGTCAGCCGAACCGATTTGTTTAATGAGAATCTGATAACGAACGACGTTATAAAGACACATTACAACAACAGCACCGGTATGTGGGTGTGGTAGCTCAGTGTTAGAGTGTTGGGACATTAAGGTGAAGGGTGTGGCCACTAACCCTGAGGGAACCAGAGGGGCTCTATTAGGTCTGACCCCAACCATCATATCTGTAAATCTGCAGATCTAATGTAATGGAATATAGATCTATAATGTATAGGTGTCCCAATTTTGTCCATTTTAGGTGTGTGATAATCTACCCCCCCCCACACACACACACATCTCACTACCCTAAACGAATCCAGTTCACAGGTGGCGTTAAAAGAAAGTACGTGCCAAAGTTCAACCCAAAGCCCACAAATCGCTTTAATAAACTTATCTACCTGATAAAGTCTTTTTTTTTTTTCCCAACCCGTCAGTGAAAAGAGTGCCACGGATTTACAGCCTCTGCTCACAGTGCACTCAGATTAGCCGAATATTTACCCGTGAGAACGCGAGCATTTATAATAATTCAACACTGACATTAGTTCTTTATTAGACTCTTATCTGAAGAACCTGCAGTTCAGCTCATTCGGTTGTGCGGTTTCCCTGCGGGGATTAATAAAATATTCGGATTAGAACCCGCAGTAGGTCAGCTGTCGCTGCACAGTTTGTGCGATCCATCCTCTAAAGCAGAGGTGGCAAGGCCCGCGGGTCAGATCATCTCACATTGATCTATTATTATTGTCATTAACAACCCGGCGACACGTTATTTCAGACAGTTCTCATATTTCACATTTGTATGATTTTAATGGAGAGCAAAAATATTGTTGAAGTTTATTTTCCTAAAACGGCCCATGAGTAAAAAAACTGAATGCTTTGATTTTTTTTTTTTTTATAATAATAAAATAGGCAGCACGGTGGCTTAGTGGTTTAGCATGTTCAGTACTAGGGATTCCCGGTTCGAATCCCCATCTGGGTGGAGTTTCCATGTTCTCCCGGTGTCCGCGTGGGTTTCCTCCGGGTTCTCCGGTTTCCTCCCACAGTCCAAAAACATGGATCAGGTCAATTGAGTTCTCCAAATTGCCCCATATAGAGTGTGTGTGTGTGTGAGTGAGTGTGTGTCCAGCGATGGATTGGCACCCTGTCCTCGGTGTATCTGCCCAGCGCCCGAAACGTTCTCACCTGGATGGGCAAAACACCAAATTAAACTCATCCAACCCCCGACTGTATGGGTCCTGCTTGATGCACAGGGTCACAAAGTCAGGCTGGGACAGGAAGGGAACTTCCCCAAACTGTTTCCCACAACGATGGAGACATACAGCTGTCTGTGTCTGATTTAATTCACCTGTATACACCTTTAATGGAATTAAAATCCACATGTATAGAGTTATTACGAGGTCTCCATAGTACAGAAAACGTCGAGCAAAGTGCAAAAGTACGTTAGAATTATCCATCCATTTATTATCTTCTGCTTTATCCTATATTGGGGTCACTGGTGGGGGGGGGGTTCCCCATGCCCATCCCGAGGAGAACGTTTCGGGTGCTGGGCAGATACACCCAGGACAGGGCGCCAATCTATCTGTCGCTGGGCACACACACACTCACTCACAGACACAGACACACTATATATGGGGCAATTTGGAGAACTCAATTGACTTGAACCATGTTTTTGGGCTGTGGGAAGAAACCGGAGAACCCGGAGGAAACCCCTGCAGACACGGGGAGAACATGGAAGACTCCACCCAGATGGCGATTCGAACCGGGAATCCCTAGCGCTGAGAGGAGAACATGCCAAACCACTAAGCCACAGTGTCGGTGTTAAAATTCATTCATTATCACCCGCTTTATCCTCTATTAGGGTCGTGGTGGGGTTCCCCATGCCCATCCAGGGGAGAACGTCTCGGGTGCCGGGCAGATACACCCAGGACAGGGTGCCAATCCCTCGCTGGACACACACTCACTCACACACACACACACTCTATATGGGGCAATTTGGAGAACTCAATCGACTTGAAGCATGTTTTTGGGCTGCGGGAAGAAACCGGAGAACCCGGAGGACACCCACGCGGACACGGGGAGAACATGGAAGACTCCACCCAGATGAGGATTCGAACCGGGAATCCCTAGCGCTGAGAGGAGAACATGCCAAACCACTAAGCCACGGTTAAAATAATTATTAATAATAATAACAACAATAATAAATAATAGACGAGCCGCAAGTGGACGTTCCAATCAGGCTGTGTCCCAAATCGGCCCAAAAGTACTAAGTAGTTCATAAAGAAACGATTGCGGCCGCGGACTGTTTTAAACACTACGTCATGAAAACAACCCCGATTCGGGACAGAGCCCCTCCAAAAGTCTCGCGAGTTGCTCGAATGGAGTTCCAGTCGATTTCTCGGGGATTAAATAATCAGATTTAAACTGAAAATAAATTAAAAAATAAAAGAAATTCTCAGTGTTGAAGAAAACCGAAGAACGCAACTCGTGGCTCACCTTTAATCCGAGATTCGACGTGGAAAGCGCTGAGTAACTGTCCTCACGCGCTCGGCTCGTCCGTGCGCGAAGCTACGCGGCTGCCCCAGCAGCTCCCCCCGGTCTGAGGACCATGAACACGGCCGCAGAGAGGGAACCGGCTGCCCGCCGGAGACATTAACGAAGCCCGCGGCCGCCCGTGAGCTGTCACTCTCTAACCCGCACCGCACTCACTACTCACTACCAGATCGCCTCAGCCGCGGGTCCGCTCCAAACGCCGCACACGCCCCTACAAAGTGCGCCACACGGCGCGGAGAGTGCGGCGGCCTGTTCCCTACCTAGTGCACTCACGTACGGAGAAGGCGTTCGTTTACGATCGAACCAGAACATTCGGCGCCCGCCTTTGAAATGGCGGCTCGTGATCATCAGCGCGGCGCAGTACATACGCAATACATGCGCAGGCCTCTTATCGCGTTATCAGAAAAACTGACATCAAAGTTAAAAATACAACTGATCTAATAAAATAATAAAATAATAAAATAATAAAATGATAAAACACTCAGTTAGTTTAACGCGAGTGCAAAAGAAGCAGGTTAGTCGAGCTTATATTTATACATTCAAACAAACGGCAAAATGCGAGCAAATAATAATAATAAAATAAAACTCCTTGAACTGGTTGTGATTAAACTTGTTAAATATAAATATATATAAAATATTTAAATTAGTTTGCATTAAATGAAATAACAGTTTGTCTGTGATGAGCTGGACGGACCGAACACAGGGTTCACTGTACTGATTCAACGAACCGGTTCCTAAGCGATTCGGGACACGAGTGCCAAATTCAATGGGAATGCCAAGGAACCGAGTGAGTCGATTTTTGTTTGGTAGACTTGGCAAAAAATAAATAAATAAATAAATAAATAAATAAATAATGGAATTGTAAGTGGATCTTATTTCATCTTAAGATTGAAAAAAAAATAATCAAAAGCATAAAAAAAACTTTTGTTGTCCGACATTTCATGCAAATAACGTTAAAATGTATTCAATACAATTAAATAAAACAAACTGCAGTCAAATGGAAAAAAACAACACGTCTTCTTCGGATCAACGCATCAAATAACCGAGTCAGAATCAGAATCAGAATACTTTATTGATCCCAGGGGGAAATTGCAGAAATTGAGTCAGTTATTCTTATCTTATTAAAAAAAAAAAAAAAAAAAAAAAACAGCCAGAACCCCCCAAAACTTATTGTTGTAATCAGAAATTAATGCAAATAACGTTCAAGTGTATTCAATGCGATAAAATAAAACAAACTGCAGTTAAACCGATAAAAACAAGTTATTGTGCTAATTTATATTAGATTAGATTAGATTTGATTAGATTAGATTAGATTCAACTAATTGCCATTGTGCAGAGTACAAGTACAGGTCCAATGAAATGTAGTTAGCCTATAACCAGAAGTGCAATATATACATTATTTATTTAAAGTGCATTAATAACAGTGACTGGTGCACGGAGAGGTGAAGTGTTGCAGATACATAATATGAACATGATATAAGATTAACATAATATATACATAATATGAACATGATATAAGATTAACATAATATATACATAATATGAACATGATATAACATTAACATAATATATACATGATACATACATAATATGAACATGATATAACATTAACATAATATATACATAATATAAACATTATATAACATTAACATAATATATACATGATATATACATAATATGAACATGATATAACATTAACATAATATATACATAATATGAACATGATATAACATTAACATAATATATACATAATATGAACATGATATAACATTAACATAATATATACATAATATGAACATGATATAACATTAACATAATATATACATAATATATACATAATATGAACATGATATAATATTAACATAATATATACATAATATGAACATGATATAATATTAACATAATATATACATGATATATACATAATATGAACATGATATAACATTAACATAATATATACATAATATATACATAATATGAACATGATATAATATTAACATAATATATACATAATGTGAACATGATATAATATTAACATAATATATACATAATATGAACATGATATAATATTAACATAATATATACATGATATATACATAATATGAACATGATATGGATCAAAAAGTGCCAGGTTTAACGTGTGATGTTCTCATTTGCAAGTCGCTTTGGATAAAAGCGTCTGCTAAATGACTAAATGTAAATGTAAATGTTTAACGAAATTGCAGGAGAACCTTGTGATTGGATCTCATCTCATCTTAAAAACATTTTGTCGCAGTCTGACATTTAATGCAAAAACTGTGTATTATTTTTTATTATAAATAAAATGTATTTAATAGAATAAAATATTACAAACTGCAGTCAAACCGAAAAAAAAAACACGAGACAGAGACGTTTACATTTAAATTTAGCAAATTTTATTCAAAGCGACTCACAAGTGAGAGAACAACGCGAGTCACTGATTGGCTAAGGAGTCTTTTTTTATTTAAATAGCAGCAAAATGCAAAAAAAAAAAAAGAAAAATCGACGGAACGTAAAGATTTGCATGAAAAGCAGTTATTCTATTTAAATTGGAGGAACGCGCGTCATTTAAAAACACTACGACTTTAAGCGCATTGGCTCCGCCTGCGTGACGTCACAATGTGAGTTTCGTTTCCTCCGTAGTTGCGCTCCAGCCGGATTTTTAAACATGGGCTCGTCTCTGGACAAAGCCGCGGACGCGCCGGTCCCCTGTCCACTCTGTCCACTCTGTCTCCGCGACGCGCGTGCCTGCGTGCGGATCGAGTGCGGTCACGTGTTCTGCAAGAGCTGCATCACGGAGCTGTGGAGCGCGCGGCCCCGGGGCCCCTGTTACTGCCCCGAGTGCAACCACCAGGTGCCCCACCTGCCCGAGTTCGCGCGCGCGGACGGGCCCCCCGCGCCCGCGGGGCCCTACACAGGTACGGACGACTGTGTCCTATCCCGGGAGAGCGTGCGCTCGTGACGGCACGCGCAACACCAACCGGCTCCCGCCGTTTGGCCCGTTCAAACGCGTGACGTCATTTTATCACGGAACGTAGGGACGTGACGTCATAAGTCATGCTGGTCCAAATTTTGTGGGCAGGGTCATGCCAAAGCAGAAAACGGGCCTTCCCCAAACTGTTGAGACATATGCCACATTGGTTTTATTTATCTGCGATAATAAAGCACTAATTATTATAATGATTATAATTATTGGCCGCACGGTGGCTTAGTGGTTTGGCATGTTCTCCTCTCAGCGCTGGGGATTCCCGGTTCGAATCCCCATCTGGGTGGAGTTACCATGTCCTCCCCATTTCCATGTGGGTTTCCTCCGGGTTCTCCGGTTTCCTCCCACAGTCCAAAAACATGGATCAAGGTCGATTGAGTTCTCCAAATTGCCCCATATAGATTGTAAGTGTGTGTGTGTCCAGTGATAGATTGCCCCCCTGTCCTGGGTGTGTCTGCCCAACGACCCGAAACGTTCTCCCCTGAATGGGCATGGGAAACCCCCCCCCATAATATAGGATAAAGTGGAAGATAATGGATTATAATTAATAAGATTCTATAAGATGTTCGTTTGCAACCCGCAGACTGGCCAGGTGGGCGGAGCTTCGTCCCAGAGAAACCGCCTCTCGGGAAACGGAGGTTCGATTCGGAAGGCGGACACCGGTCCCGACACGAGGACACGCCGGCCAAAAGGAAGACGCCCCCATCGACGGGCTCGAGCTCGGCCCCTCGACCGGCGAGCTTCACGCACCCGGGCGGGCCCTCCACGAGCGGGACGGGGCCGGAGAAGAGCCCCGTCAAACAGACGGCGCCCCCTAAGGCCCCGGCCCCGCAGCCCTGCGGTAACGCCGGGGACCCCGGTGAGCCGGTGCCCTGCCATTACTGCATGAGCCGCGAGCAGCGTGCGGCGGTGAAGACCTGCCTGGTGTGCGGCGCCTCCATGTGCCCGGAGCACCTGCGCACCCACCTGGAGTCGCCCGTGTTCCAGAGCCACCCGCTGGTCAACGCGGTGAGCGACGTCTCGCCGTACCGCTGCCAGGAGCATCAGGAGATGAACCGCATCTACTGCAGGGACTGCGCCTTCTGCGTCTGCACCGTCTGCACCGTCATCGGCTCCCACAAGGAGCACGTCTGCGTCGGCATCAAGGAGGCGGAGAAGGAGCTACGGGTGAGACAACCGCCCGAATAATGTCCACCGCCCTAATAACTGCTCCTCCGTCCGTGGTCCTGATCATCAGAGAGCGGCCGGACTACAGAATGGACCTGCGGAACTACAAAGTCCATCTGTCCGGTGTGCGCAGTCGATGGTACGGTCAGTGAGTGCGCAGTTCATTATCTGGTCCTTCCCTCTTGCAGGAAACCCTCCGAAACGAGATGAAGAAGATCCAGACGATGGAGGCGGCGGTGACGGAGCACGTGCAGAAGGTCACGCAGGAGAAGAACAGCGTCCAGGTACTCCACCTGTTCTCGCCGTGGCGGTCACATGACCCGGCGCCTCACCTGGCCTGACCTCCCTGTCCGTCCCGTAGATGAGGCTGCAGGACGTGCGCGAGGCGGTCGAGCGGCGCTACAGGGCCATGCGCGAGGCGCTGGAGGTGGAGGAGCGGCAGGCGCTGCTGTGCGCGGCCGAGGAGCAGACCCGCGTGGTGGGCAGCATCGACGCGCAGCTGGAGCAGCTGGCTGCGGCGCACGCCTCCATCCAGAACGTCTTCCACCCCCTGGCGCAGCTCGCGGACGCGCAGGGGACGTCCCGCGCGCAGGACCAGGCCTTCATCATGGTGCGGGCCCCGCGGTCAGTGAGACACGCCCGTGGTGAGGTCGCCGGCCGGCTAACCAGTCTGCTTTCTTTTGCAGGAGTTCAAACGAATCGCCGAAAGGTGAGTCCTAATTTATTACAGGAGAAGTGGTGAGCACCCTGACCTCCACCCTGACCTCCACCCTGACCTCTACCCTGACCTTCACCCTGACCTCCGGCCTGAACTCCACCCTGACCTCCAGCCTGACCTCTACCCTGACATTCACCCTGACCTCCGGCCTGAACTCCACCCTGACCTCCACCCTGACCTCCACCCTGAACTCCAGCCTGACCTCCAGCCTGACCTCTACCCTGACCTTCACCCTGACCTCCGGCCTGAACTCCACCCTGACCTCCAGCCTGACCTCCACCCTGACCTTCACCCTGACCTCCACCCTGACCTCTACCCTGAACTCCAGCCTGACCTCCAGCCTGAACTCCAGCCTGACCTCCACCCGGACCTCTACCCTGACCTCCACCCTGACCTCTACCCTGACCTCCGGCCTGACCTCCACCCTGACCTCTACCCTGACCTCCGGCCTGACCTCCACCCTGACCTCCACCCTGAACTCCGGCCTGACCTCCACCCTGACCTCCACCCTGAACTCCGGCCTGACCTCCAGCCTGACCTCCACCCTGACCTCCAGCCTGACCTCTACCCTGACCTTCACCCTGACCTCCAGCCTGACCTCCACCCTGACCTCCGGCCTGACCCCCCCCGTCCGCCGTAACGAGCACACTCCCCCGGAGTGGGCGCGCGTCTTTAACGTTAGCCGGTGTCTTTCTCGAGCGCAGTGTGGACAAGCTGTCTGACCCGATGGAGAAGGTGGAGCCGGTGGAGCAGGTCAATCAGGGACGACTGGACTGCCTGCAGGAGTGGATGGAGAAGAGGACGGACACGGTGATCATCTCGATGCCCCACCGGGACCCCTTCAGGTTACTGTGTACGTCCCTCACTGCTCTGTTTACACCCAACACAGCGCCTCCACACCACCTCCATCCACAGCACCTCCAGCCCACCTCCATCCACATCACCTCCACAGCACCTCCATCCACAGCACCCCCAGCCCACCTCCATCCACATCACCTCCACAGCACCTCCATCCACAGCACCCCCAGCCCACCTCCATCCACATCACCTCCACAGCACCTCCATCCACAGCGCCTCCACCCCAACTCCATCCACACCACCTCCACCCCATCACCTCCACCCCATCACCTCCATCCACAGCACCTCCATTCACAGCACCTCCATCCACATCACCTCCACCCCACATCACCTAAACCCCACCTCCATGCACATCACCTCCACCCCATCTCCATCCACATCACCTCCACACCACATCACCTCTACCCCATCTCCATCCACATCACCTCCACACCACATCACCTCAACTCCATCTCCATCCACACCACCTCAATCCCACCCCACCTCCACGCACACCACCTCCATCCACACCACCTCCACAGCGCCTCCACCCCATCTCCATCCACACCACCTCTATCCACATCACCTCCACACCACCTCCATCCACACCACGTCCATCCACAGCGCCTCCACCCCACCTCCATCCACAGCACCTCCACATCATCTTCAACTCACAGCACCACCTCACCACCTTCTTCACAACACCTCCATATAATCTCCACCTCCACAGCACCTCCAGAAATCTTTCACAGCGCCTCCACACCACCACCTCCACAGCATCTCCACATTGCCTCCACTGCACCTCCACACTCGAGACCCACTGCTCATATGATCAGCTCCACCTTCCCATACAGATAGAGTTTGTAGTTCCGTTCTGTAGTCCTCCTGTGTCTCCTCCGTTCTCTGATGATCAGGACAGAGCGGGCGTCATTAGGGTGGTGGATCGTTCTGATTTATTAGGGTGGTGGATCGTTCTGATTTATTAGGGTGGTGGATCGTTCTCAGTTATTAGGGTGGTGGATCGTTCTGATTTATTAGGGTGGTGGATCGTTCTGATTTATTAGGGTGGTGGATCGTTCTGATTTATTAGGGTGGTGGATCGTTCTCATTTATTAGGGTGGTGGATCGTTCTGATTTATTAGGGTGGTGGATCGTTCTCATTTATTAGGGTGGTGGATCGTTCTCATTTATTAGGGTGGTGGATCGTTCTCATTTATTAGGGTGGTGGATCGTTCTCATTCTGCTGTGTTGATCTGATCTCCCGTTTCAGACGGTCTGACCCCGACTCTGGATCCCGACACGGCTCACCCCAGACTCTCGCTGTCGGCGGGGAACCGCCGGGTGGAGTACAGCGAGGCGCTGCGCTCCTGTCCCGACCTCGAGTCCCGCTTCAGCGTCTTCCCACAGGTACTGGGCACCGAGGCTTTGGCCCGGGGCCGCCACTACTGGGAGGTGGAGGTGTCGGTGGACGAGGGCCGCTGGAAGGTGGGGGTCAGCGACGGGCAGATCGGACGGAAGGGGCAGAGGGAGGGCAGCCGGCTCGGCTTCTACCCCAACTCCTGGTGCCTGGTGTGCGAGAAGGGGAACGTGGAAGCGCTGCACAACAAGGAGGCGACGGCCGTGCACGCCGCCGGACTGCGGCGGGTGGGGGTGCTCCTGGATTTCGAGCAGGGCAGCCTGTCGTTCTACAGCGTGGCCGACGGGGGCGCCCTCACGCTGCTGTACAGCTTCCAGCACGCCTTCGCCGAGCCGCTGTACCCCGCGCTGGCGGTGTCCAAAACCCAGCTGTGCGTGATGGATCTGTTCGCTCGACCCTGATCAGAGAGAGAGAGAGTGGGGGGGGGGGTGGATGGGGAGGGGTGGGGGTTGGGTGGAGGGGTGGGGGGTGCATGGGTGGGGTGGGGGGTCCGAACGCTGTTGACGTGATCCATTCAGCTTGGACTGAACCCGTGTCCCCCTTGTGGAGGTTGTCGGTTTTGTAATGAATAAAGTGGGATGTGGAGGTTTAGGGGCGGGGTCAAGGGTGGGGGGGGGTGTGGTCGGGGTGAGAGGGCGGGGTCGATGGAGGTAACCGCCCTCTTTGTGAAAACAGTCCTATTTTCTCAGTCCTCATCAAACCGCCTGTTTTTAATGAATTAATTATTTAACACCAAGCCATTCCCTGATTGGACGGTCCAAATGTCCCGGGTTCGAGTCCCAGCCAGGCAGCCTGAGTTTAACATGTTCTCCCCCACGTCTGTGTGGGTTCTCGCCACATGGACATGTACACGATATGGACCAAAGTATTTATGACATCACAATTTAAGTCCCGCCCCCTTTTTTTAATGATAAACGGCCTCTCTTCGCTTGAAGCACTTTTTTAGGTCGGACACTGACGTCGGGGGCGGGGACCGCGGCTCACCATCGGCATTCCATTTCATTCCAAAGTGTCGGATGAGGTTCCGATCGGGGGGGGGGGGGGGGGGGACGTTTGCATGTTCTCCCTCTGCGACTTCGGCCAACCACGTTTCATGAACTCCGTAGTCACTCTGGCACGGATGAGATGAGGGGCCTTCCCTAAACTTTTAGGAAAATCCAGGTGTAAACTTTTCGCGCAGCTAAAAGCGGACGTAAGAGGGAACTCACCGGCCACTTTATTAGATACACTACTCGCATCGTCCGTTCCATCAGCTCCACCTTCCACGTAGGTGACGGACCATGACACTGCCGGCTGAGGTGGAGGTGCTGGTGGGGGGGGGGGGGGGGGGGGGGGGGGGGGGGGGGGGGGGGGGGGGGGGGGGGTTAGAGGACAAATAACACAAAGCGCACAGCAATAGACGACCTACTGTCTCTGACTCCACATCCGCGAGGTGGAGCAGTGAGGTGGAGGTGGAGCTGCGAGGTAGATGTGTGTAACAGTGTGTTTGGTGTATTTGTATTTTCCTATAAAATAAAAGATTTTACGTTCTTAATCTTTTGTCTGTCTGTTTTGATCAGAATTTCAATTAAAAAACATTAAGTTTCTTTAAAGACAGTTTGGAACTCAGTAGTGAACGCTGCAGTAATGTTCACTGTTCAACAGAAAGTCCGATTTTTAGGAAAGGCACGGTGGCTTAGTGGTTTGGCATGTTCTCCTCTCAGCGCTAGGGATTCCCGGTTCGAATCCCCTTCTGGGTGGAGTTTCCATGTCCTCCCCGTGTCCGCGTGGGTTTCCTCCGGGTTCTCCGGTTTCCTCCCACAGTCCAAAAACATGGATCAAGTCAATTGGGTTCTACAAATTGCCCCATATAGAGTGTGTCTGTGTGAGTGAGTGTGTGCCAGCGATGGATTGGTGCCCTGTCCGGGGTGTATCTGCCCAGCGCCTGAAACCACCACCCCCCCCGCGACCCTAATATAGGATAAAGCGGAAGATAATGGATGAATGAAATATATAAAGCACGGTGGCTTAGTGGTTTGGCATGTTCTCCTCTCAGCGCTAGGGATTCCCGGTTCGAATCCCCATCTGGGTGGAGTTTGTATGTTCTCCCCGTGTCTGCATGGGTTTCCCCCGGGTTCTCCGGTTTCCTCCCACAGTCCAAAAACATGGATCAAGTCAATTGGGTTCTACAAATTGCCCCATATAGAGTGTGTCTGTGTGAGTGAGTGTGTGTCCAGCGATAGATTGGCCCAGCGCCCGAAACGTTCTCCCCTGGATGGGCATGGGGACCCCCCCCCCGCGACCCTAATAAAGGATAAAGTGGAAGATAATGGATGAATGAAATATATAAATAAGCTTTTAGGAACTACAAACCTGAGAGGAGCGGGTACTCAGGGGTTAACGGAGAGCTGGGTTCTCGGGGGATCTCGGGAGGTTGAGACCTTGATGACCTGTTGGCAGGAGGCGTGTCTGATGAGGATCATTAGGAGAGCTTTAGGGCCTCAGCATCATGAAGTTCCTACAGGGTTAAACAGAATATTAATCTGAATCAATAAGCTGAGCTCGAATAAGCCGAGCTTACAGTCCAGGGTTTGAAGCCACACCCCCTAAATCAAAAAAACAAAAGTCATCAGTGCGATCAGTGGAGGAAAACCCGTAACCGTCATTACTTCAGGGATTTTGTATGGGAGACATCAAGCACAATGACGATGTCTTGGTCCTCACAAGGTTTCTTCCTTAAATAACAACATAACAGGGAGTTTTGTCTTGCCGCTGTCGCTTCGGCTCGCTCTTTGGGGGTTTAAAGGCTTTTCATTCTGTAAAGCTGCTTTGTGACGATGTACTGTTGTAAAAAGCGCGACATAAATAAATAACTTGAACTTAACTTCATGTGACGTCATGGAGGTGCAGATCATCCACCAGGAGGCAGTATCTGCAACTGTCCTCCACCTGCCCAAACTCCAACACCAAGTTCTGTCATTCTCAGAGAACCGGATCGATTTCCAATGGAATTTCATGACCGGTTGATGCTGCCGGCCCCTCCCGGCCCCGTCCTCCATTAAACCCAACACGGCCGGGACGTTGTCCCCTTCCACCGTCTCTTTGGTTTGTGCTTTTCAGGCTGAAAACACCATGAAGCTGCTTTAAGTCTGTTCATTCATTCATTATCTCCCGCTTTATCCTCTATTAGGGTCGCGGTGGGGTTCCCCATGCCCATCCAGGGGAGAACGTCTCGGGCGCTGGGCAGATACACCCAGGACAGGACGCCAACCCATCGCTGGGCACACACACACTCACACAGACACACTCGATATGGGCCATTTTGGAGAACTCAATTGACTTGATCCATGTTTTTGGACTGTAGGAGGAAACCGGAGAACCCGGAGGAAACCCATGCAGACACGGGGAGAACATGGAAACTCCACCCAGATGGGGATTCGAACCGGGAATCCCTAGCGCTGAGAGGAGAACGTGCTAAACCACTAAACCCCCGTGCCGCCGGCTTTAAGACTGTGATCTATTACAAAAAAAAAACACTATAGAAATAAAATCAACTCAATCCTGAACTCACGACTCGGATAAATGGGGCTTTTGGGAGGTCGGGGTAAACGATGACGCCTTCAGAGAGGGTTCCTGCATGGCGCCGGGTGCGAAACGACCTTCATCAAGAATGACCTCGCATCGGTATTGCACAGAGCGGCGAAAATGCAAAAGAACGTCGATAGCAGCATCGTGATGAAGCATCCGATCCTCCCAGGTCTCCACTTTAATATGTTAATGCTGCTCTGACTGCCCCCCCCCCCTGCCCGCCCGCCCGCCACACACCAAATAATCTTAAATACAGCCTGTACACATCAATTTATTAATATTAATCAATTAAAATTAAATAACTAAACGTAACGTGAGAGTTTGAGATAATAAATTCATTCATCCATAATCTCTTGCTTTATCCTCTATTAGGGTCGCGTCGCGGGGGGGGGGGGGGGGGGGGGGGGGGGGGTTCCCCATGCACATCCAGGGGAGAACGTCTCGGGCGCTGGGCAGATAGACCCAGGACAGGACGCCAATCTATCGCTGGACACACACTCACTCACACAGACACACTCTATATGGGGCAATTTGGAGAACTCAATTGACTTGATCCATGTTTTTGGACTGTGGGAGGAAACCGGAGAACCCGGAGGAAACCCACGCAGACATGGGGAGAACATGGAAACTCCACCCAGATGGGGATTCGAACCGGGAATCCCTAGTGCTGAGAGGAGAACATGCTAAACCACTAAGCCACCGTGCTGCCCGGAGATAATAAATAATAAATATAAAATAATAAAAGCCTTTTAGTTTTAAGCGAATAAAAAATAATTCAGTAAACGTGAGAGATGGTTTCCGAATGAAGAACACTTTAATATTTTAAGTTTAGTTCCTCTTTTAGTTCCTGGGAACTCTACACAACACCTCTACAGCTGCGCACACGGCCCCGAAATAAATAATAAATAGACATCTGCACCGTTTAAAGTGGACAAAAGTATGAGGACACACCTGCATCCGGTTCCAATTTTCAGAGGCATCGGAAATCAAGCACCTATCTATGTATTTGTGATAATTAAACAGTTTGGGGAAGGCCCTTTTCTGCTCCAAAGTCCAGAACGACATGGTTGGGTGGGTTTGGGGTGGAGGACTTGCGACCTACACACAGTTCCGAGCTCAACCCCATCCAACGTCTGAGATGAATGAGAACAAAGAACGTGAGCCCGGGGTCTCATCCAACAGCGGTGTCTGAGCTCACAGGTTCCACAGGTTCCACAGACACACTCCAAAACCCTGTGGAAAGTCCCCACTTAAGAGTGGAAGCTCCCGTGGGTGTGATGAGTTGGCATCCCAATACTTTTGGTCCAAATTGTGTATGAAGACAAATAAATAGCTAAGGAATAATTATATTAAGGTTCTAATGGTCGGTATGTTGATGAACCGGGGTCGCTTTGCAACGTCATCCATCTTGTTTGGTCATGCAGCTGCAGTTCGTTGCTCGAACGCAAGAGGGCGCCGGCGACCCACCGACCGGCTTCATGACATCATTACATAAAGATGCAAAAGTGCTGGGATCGAGCGCGTGCTGGACCCATTTTGTGGGGAGCTCCAGCCTGAGAGGAGGTCCAGATGAGGGAGGTGAAGCGAGATGCGACGGGAGATCATGACCAACCAGGACGCGCCAGACGTCAGCGCCGCGTCACCCCCCCACCCCCCCCCGCCATTAAGTATTCAAACGGAGGAGGGACCGCGTGTCCTCTGCGTCCATCGCGGTCCTCGGACACGCGCACGCCTGCGAACACCGCATCCACTTAGAAAATAAAGAATTCATAGCGACGAGAGGGGCAGGGACGCGCTTCCGTCCTGCCGCGGCGCCCGCGTCCCCGTCTCCCGTCGTCTCCCGTCGTCTCCCGTCGTCCTCGAGCCCGGCGTGCTGTCAACACACATCCATGAACTGAATATTATACCGGGACATTATGTAACATCTGCAATCCTCAATTATTTCATGAGCGGCTCGGAGCACATGTGAATACAAATGAGGCTCGGCGCCGTGGAAGTCGGTTCCCTCGCAGGGAAGCCAACGCCGCCGCCGCCGCCAGTCCCCGAGTCGGGACGCGCCGCTCGTTCTCAGGTGTCCGTTAAGGAACCGTAGGTGGCGTTACGGATCGCTCGACGCGGAATGGGAAACTTGGTTGGGACCGCAGGGACGCTGCCTCCCCTCCGGGCTCGTTCAGGTCCGGGGAGCGCGGTCCGCAGGGCGCTCGTCACGTCATTAGCGCCGCAGTCAGGTGGTGGACTTTTATTTCGGGGGTGAAATGGGTTTATTATGGAGGTTTGCTGCCGTGGGCGTCGGGTCCTCGCGTGTTTAGGCGTGGCGTTGGCGCCACTCGGTGATCCACATGTTCCGGAGGTGCGGGGGCTTCCGGTCGATGCTCCTCGCTGTGCGGAGGTCGCACGGAACCAACGTCCCCCTCAGGGCATGAACTGTGAACCTGGGCGGGGCAGGAACAACACATCAGTTTCAGAGGGTGATGATGGGTTTGTATAATACTTTAAAGTAATTTAGTAAAAGTAGTAAAGTAAAGTGGCTTAGTGGTTTGGCATGTTCTCCTCTCAGCACTAGGGATTCCCGGTTCGAATCCCCAGCTGGGTGGAGTTTCCATGTCCTCCCCGTGTCCGCGTGGGTTTCCTCCGGGTTCTCCGGTTTCCTCCCACAGTCCAAAAACATGGATCAGGTCAATTGAGTTCTCCAAATTGCCCCATATAGAGTGTTTGTGTGTGAGTGAGTGTGTGTCCAGCGATGGATTGGCCCCCTGTCCTGGGTGTATCTGCCCAGCGCCCGAGATGTTCTCCCCTGGATGGGCATGGGGGAACCCCCCCCTCCCCGCGACCCTAATATGGGATAAAGCGGGAGATAATGGATGGATGAATGAATGGAACGAAACCGCCAACTTCTGACCGTTTTTTTATGAAACATAACAGTGATTGGCATGTTCTCCCCATGCCTGCATGGGCATCCCACAGGTGGTGGACTTACAGGCGGTGGAGGATAAGAGATAGCATGATAAGAGTTGCGTTACCTCGGCAGCAGGGCCACGACGGTGGTTAAAACGCAGACGAGGTAGAAGAGGGGGTCGCTCATCTGTTCCTGCATCAGCCAGTAGGGGTCAGACGGTGGGTTGCAGCTGAGACACAGCGCGCTGAAGATCAGCGTCACGATGAAGTACAGCGCCACGCTCCCGACCATGATCACCCAGTGCACCACCGTCTGACGCCGTGGGAACAAGGACGATAAACGACAAGAACCGCAGGAGAACGTTTACAACGGGGCGGGGCCTCATGGGGGCGGAGCCATGGGCGACCAAATCACGACGCAGGACCGTCACCAGGACACTCACCCAGCTCTTGATCTCGATGGCCAGATGGAGGACGATGGTGAAGAGGGACACGGTGTTCATGGGCATTCCCAAAGAAAACACGTCCACGTCAGAGCCCGCGTACGTCTGGGGAGAGAGAGAGAGAACATGCCAAAGGACATTGTGACCGACTGACCGTGGGGTCCAGAGGCGGTCGAGCACCACGTCGCGCTCTCTTACCCAGTACGGCACGAAGAAGCAGATCAGGCTCTGATAGAAGGCGTCCAGGACGCCGATCCAGAAGGCGGTCCGCGGGTAGCCCTGACAACAAAGGAGCGGGGAGGACGTCACGTTCTGCGTTTGGGGACGTCACGTCTGCGCCGCCTCACGCGACTCCGGGGCCCGGACGCCGTTTTAATTGGCACTAAGTGGCGCGGCGCTGTATGTCCCGTCCCCGTCTTCCTGCGGTCGGATCCGGCGCCTTTTAGCGCGGCGTTAAAAACGTCCCCCCGCGTCCGTCCCCGTCCCCCCCGTCCCCCCAGCCGATGCGCAGAACCGCTCCACTTTACTCCGACAGGCCGACTGAAGCTTGTTCAACGAGCCCTCGGAGGCCTGAGTCGACACGACTGTATACTTCAGGAGTGCCAGACGTCCGGGAGGGACCGCCATCAAATCGAATCTCCTCGACATAAAGCCGAAGATATTAAAGGAGCAATAAAATGCAACGTCGCCTCCCTCAGTGCGCCGCGCGTCACTGCGCCGGCCCGTTAGCAGGCTGACGGGTTTATTACTGTTACGGACTTTGAAGTCCTACACTTACAGTCCTTCCGTTTCCCTACACGACCCCCACGGGACGGGTACGTAGGGTGGCGGATGATTCCCAGAACTGCAGTGACCCTCACATGGTGGTGGTGTGGATGGTACGTGTGTATTTATGGGAGTGTGTGTGGGTTTGTGAGGACCGACCTCGGGATGCTGCCCACTCTTGTACAGCTGGGGCAGCTCGAGCAGCATGTGGGCGGACACCTCCCTGTCCATGATGCCGAACATGACGGGGGGCGCCGACGTGAAGATCAGGTTGAAGAAGATCATGAGCCAGTAGTCGATCATGGCCGTGCCGGAGAACCCGCAGAAGAACTGGTACCAGAACAGGAGGTTGACGTAGGCCTGCGGGAGACACCGGGTAAGACAGTGCAGATTTGTACCCACAATCCACCACTCCACCCACTGGTATAATCGGATAAGCACCCAGATGTCGTTTATATGATGGGATAGGCCATAAGCAGTCATCAAACTGAAGGGATATTCCATATGGTTCCCATAAACCCAGCAGGGGGTAAAGCTCCGGATAGAGGAGCCCCCATAACAACATGCTATTGCCAGTTCCCCGTGTGGAGAACATGCAAACTCACCACACAATCCACCTGCTAGAGCAACACAATGACCTCGAAATGACCCTCGATGCACTTTGGGTGGATCTCTGGCCCTCTGCACTGCGATTGGCTTCAGAGGGGCTACCAGAGCGCCGATCCCGCAGCCAATCACAGGCGGGGGGTCGCGGCGACCTCCCCGTGGGCGTCATAGTTACCACGTTCTTGTAGAAGAAATAGATGATCATGTTCGCCAGGCGAGTGTAACACCAGTGACCGTGAACCAGAAGGAGCTTCTTCAAGTGTTTGAAGTGAGATATTGCGAAGTCACTGGCCATGACAGCCTAACACACACACACACACACACACACACACACACACACACACACACACACACACACACACACACACACACACACACACACACACACACACACAGCAGTGTTACTGTCCCATGTCACTCGGCGGTGGATCAGCGAATCAGTGAATCATCTCATCCTGTTCGCCTCATGTCTGAAATACCCGGAACACCGACCTGCATGCCCTCCTGCCCCGATATCCCCACGCCAACGTCCGCCGCCTGGATCATGTTCACGTCGTTGGCGCCGTCACCTGCGGGTACGGAACACATCGTCAACGTCTGCGCCGCCAACGCATCCCCGTGCCGTCCCATAAACAAAGACGCCTTCATGTTACACCTACAGGGGGCGACATAGCACCCCAGAGTAAATTAAAGCACGTTGACGTGGTGGTGGCCGGGGCGTCCGCCGCTCAGCACTGGGGATCGATTCCAGGCTCGAATCCCGATCAGGGTGGAGTTTGCATGTTCTCCCCGTGTCCGCATGGGATTCCTGCGGGTTCTCTGGTTTGCTCCCACAGTCCAAAAACATGGATTCAACGCGAATTGGCTGCTCTATTAGAATTGCCCCTCTTTAGTGTGTGTGTGAGTGATAGATCGGCGCCCTCTCCTGGTTGTGTCTGCCCAGTGGCCGAAACGTTCTCCACTGGATGGGCATGGAGAACCCCCCCCCCTCCCTCTCCCGTGACCCTACTATAGGATTGGCTGTATACTGATTACGGTTGATAGCATGTCATTCATTATTCTGTCAGTGAGGACAGAGCTAGAGCCTATCCCTGTAGGATCTGGTATCTGTTACCTATCGCAAGGGTCATGACCTTGAGCCTGTCCCGCATCAGGGTGACGACTGTGCTCTTCTGCAGCGGGGTGGTCCTGCAGCACAGCACCGACGCACTGTGTTTGCACAACTCCAGGAACCGCGTCTGCAGCTCGTCGTCCAGGAGGAGGTCCAGCGTCGGCCCCTCGATCACCAGCCCCAGCCGGGTGGACCGCGGGATTTCTCTCAGCGCCCCGTTCAGCATCGTCTTACACACGTCCTGCGGGGCCCAGCGGGGAAAGACTCGTCAGTCGGGGGTCAGGCAAGGTCAGGGTTCACCTTAACGTCTTTTCAGTTTAATAGGTTGGGCGTGGTAGCTCAGTGGTTCGGGTGTTGGGCTGTCAATCAAAAGGTTGGGGGTTCAAATTCCAGGTCCACTGACGTTACCAATGTGGGTCCTTGAGCAAGACCCTTACCCCCATTGCTCCAGGTGGCGCTGTATCAACCCTGCGCTCGCTTTGTAAGTCGCTTTGGATCAAAGCGTCTGCTAAATGATCAAATGTAAATGTAAATGAAGGTCATAGCGGCACGGTGGCTTAGTGGTTTGGCATGTTCTCCCCTCTGCGCTGGGGATTCCCTGTTCGGATCCCAATCTGGGTTGAGTTTCCATGTTCTCCCCGTGTCCGTGTGGGTTTCCTACGGGTTCTCCGGTTTCCTCCCACAGTCCAAAAACATGGATCAAGGTCAATTCATTCATTCATTATCTTCAGCTTTATCCTATATTAGGGCCGTGTGTGTGTGTGTGTGGGGGGGGGGTTCCCCATCCAGGGGAGAGCATTTTGGGCACTGGGCAGGTACACCCAGGACAGGGCGCCAATCTATCACTGGGCACACACTCACTCACACACACTCTATATGGGGCAATTTGGAGAACTCAATTGACTTGATCCATATTTTTGGACTGTGGGAGGAAACCGGAGAACCCGGAGGAAACCCACGCGGACACGAGGAGAACATGGAAACTCCACCCAGATGGGGATTCGAACCGGGAATCCCTAGCGCTGAGAGGAGAACATGCTAAACCACTAAGCCACCATGCCGCCCTCAAGGTCAATTGAATTCTACAAAATTGCCCCATATAGAGTGTGTTTGAGTGAGTGAGTGTGTGCCCAGTGATGGATTGCCCGTGGTCCAAGGTGTATCCTTAGCGCCCGAAACGTTGGGTGGATGGGTATGAGGAACCCCCCCCCCCACGACCCAAGTAGAGGATAAAGCAGAAGATGATGGATGGACGGATAAAGGTCATATTTTTTCGCATGGTGACTTTTAATTTGCTTTTTATCCAGAACCGAGTTTTTTCCATATCCAAATACTCCAGGTATTTTAAATAAATCCGTCTTTTCGGATCGATTCCGGACTAAATCGATGCACCGAGGGCTTTCGGTGAATAAAAAAAAAAAAAAAAAACCCCAAAAAACAACAACATGGTTTGAAAGCGTTGGGGTTTATGAGCCTGGGTGTCGAGCATGTTCTTTCATTTCTTTTTATTGCTTGCCCACAGCCTGGAGATACAGCTTCCCACTAAACAAATATAAAGGCGGCGGAATAAGAGGCTGCGTGAAGGCAGCCGTCTGCGCTCCTCCTCAGCGCCGCCGAAATGGGATTACAGCGGCGCAAAACAAGCTTTTCACATCCGCAAATTCACTTCCGACCTCCTCTGCCAGAACACGGCTCGAGGACAGGGACGCGCGCGGGGGAGCGCCGCGGCCGCCGGATGGCCGTCTCGCCGCGGCCACGTGCCGTCCGTCCGCCGCGTCCCGAGGGCCCGCGGTGACGGAACGCTCCGCCCGCCCCACTTAAATAAAAGAGCACCCCTTCTGGTGAGCTTTCAGTCATAATGTACGTGTTCGCCACTCAGGGAGCCATGGACTCCGGATCCGGCGCCTAAAAGCACTCCGGATCGTACCTCCACGCTCGCCCTCCCCCCCCCCACGCTGCCCTGGGAACCGACTGATGGAGGAGGTCCGTACCCTGTTGCGTATCTTGAAGGTGAGCACCAGGTCATTCTGGTCCAGCAGCTTGCAGGAGTAGGCGATGTTGACGGCGGTCTCCAGCTTGTCCCCCGTCAGCACCCACACCCGGATGCCTGCCTCTCTCAAGGCCTGGATGGTCTCCGGAACGTTCTCCTGGAGGCGATCCTCAATGCCCGTAGCTCCTGGAAGAACATTTCCGATGGATTTGAATGTTTAAGGTTCCAATGTACCAACTGCTTCGGCGGTGGGGAATGTCCTCCCAGATCAGAATCCCAAGCAAAATGGGTTCTAAAGGTATTTTTAGAGCCAACCCGGGGACAACGCCCAACTACGGCTGGAGAAGGAAGTCGTTAGGCTGCGTCCCAAGTCGCCTAGCACCGTCTGGGCAAAACTAGCAGATGAGAATGTCCAAAACTCACCAAGCAGGGTGAGGTCGTTCTCCAGGAAGGCCGCGGTCTCCATGAGCAGTTCGTCTTTCTTCTCCAAGTCCGCCATCGCGTCCTGTCTCAGTCCGGTCCAGGTCCTAAAGGTCTCTTCGCTCACAACCTAAAGGAAATCCCAAGAACGCCTTCAGAGACCGGAGACTTTGGGAGCAGAGAGACGATATCGGTTACAAAACTCACTTTCTTAGCAACGCACAGAGTCCGCAGGCCGTCCCGAGCGTAGACGTCCAGGTCCCGCTGGGTCCGTTCCGCCACATCGTCACTTCCCCTCACCCTGTGCGAATCACCTGAGGAAATAACGTTCACGCTTTAAGACTTGTACGACTTCAAATTTGGGAAAAAGTCCGTCCCGGGACGGTACCTTCCATCGACGGTCGCAGCCGCTTCATGATTCCAGAATCGGCCCCCTTGGTGTACATTATGATCTCCTTGGTCTCGGGATGACGCACCACCACGGACATCCTCCGTCGGATAGAATCGAAGGGCAGAACGCCCAGCACGCGGAACTTCAGCGGCGCCCCTCCAGGCATCCCGACCGTCACGTGTTCTGGGGTTCGCTCCACCAGGGTCAACCCGTACGCCTTGGCGGCGTGCACCAGCGCCGCCTCGTCGGGGCTCTGGGCCTCGTAGCAGATGGCTCCCGATTCAGACGAACCTCGGTCTCTCCTCCCTCGCACCCCACCGCTGCCGCCAGGGGTGGCGGCCTTCATCTCCTCCATCCAACCATGCTCGGACAGACCGCCGCCACGTCCCATCACGAGCGTCTTCAGACGGACGACCCGAGCAAACAGGTTCCACCGGAAACATCCACCGGAACCCGAAGATCCGCGGCATCCAGAGGTCTGAAAGATAGAACGCACTGAAGCAGCGGCACCTGATGTTTATAGAAATACAACTCTACCATTTCTATATTAATAACTTCCAGCTCTGAGGACATCGCTCTCGTTTGGTACGGAGCGCGAGGGTCACGGACAATTAGCCAGTTTGATTAGGGGTTTGCTTTTCATCTTCAAACAGTTATACCCCATAAACCGAACCTAGTGGCAGTGCGACCTGTTGGTCCTGAAGGACACCGGCTCATTAAGCAGGACCCACGGAGATGCATACCAAATGAAACCAACAGTTGGTTCAAAACCTCCATCGTTTACCCAACAACAGGTTCACGTTCATATCCACGTTTTAATTACGTTGGATTCTAAACAAGACATAAGTAGCCGTGCACGGAGATCTCCAAATTACTTCACCGACAGGAAAGTCCACCCCCCGTTTCGTCTCCGAGCCTCACAACATCATTACAAATTTTACGAGAAGGGTAACCGGCAAACGAATGGTGGTCACCATGGCAACGTGAAAGCTGCGTGCATCTGACACTTGCCTCTCTCTGAGTACCAGAGTCAAGATTACATTTACATTACATTTGGTCATTTATTGGACGCTTTTATCCAAAGCGACTTACAAGGTGAGTACAGGGTTCATCACAGCGCCCCCTGGAGCAATGAGGGTTAAGGGTCTTGCTAAAGGACCCACACTGGTAACTTCAGTGAACCTGGGATTTGAACCCCCAACCTTCAGATTGATAACCCAATGCCCTAACCACTTAGCTACAGCGCCCTGTAATTATTAAAGATGAGCATTAATTATTTAAAAAAATAATATATATATATATTATTACAAGCAGCCTTCGACCCGCCCTGAGACCTGGCCACTACCAGGTGAGCCAGCTCATTGGTTAACGTGTTGGGCTTTCAATCTGAAGGTCATGGGATCAAATCCCAGGTACACCAAAGTTACCAACGTGGTTCTTTTTTATGCAAGACCCTTAACCCTCATTGGGGGGCAGCACTGTACCAACCCTGTGTTCGGACCCCAAACAAGTTTGGGATACAAGTTGCTTTAAATAAAAGACCAAACAAATAAATGTAATTGCAACCCACCAGTTGAGAATCGCTGTTCTAGATTGATTGTCCACTGAAGTTACCAATGTGGGCCTTTAAGCAAAACCCTTAATCCTCATTGTTCCGGGGGGGGGGGGGGGGGGGGGGGGGGGGGGGGGCTGTACCAACCCTGTGTTCTGATAAGCGTCTGCTTATGTAACATGTTGCGAGCCACTTGTTGAGAACCGCTGTTCTAGACTGATTGCTACAACTTTAGGGTCCTACAGGGTCAATAGCAATTAGAGCTTTGAACGTTATTGACTAGAACAGATGCTGGTTAGAGAACTGTGAGAGGAACGAGGTGAACGTTGCCGAACACAGCGCCGGTTACCGGTGGCTACGGCGGGTTAGTCAGGCGGGTCATTATAACGGTACCTTGGGGTGTCAGGTTGGAGGAGACGGGAGCGTGGTGGATGATTAATGCTAGTTTTTCTGACATTGCTTCTGTTTTTGTCCGATGACTCAGTGGGATGGAGGCGCAGCCCCGAGAGGCAAGGTCACGACCGGGGTCCTGTCTTACCCGCTGCCTCGGCGCCGTGTCCGCGGAAACCACCACGCTGTTGCAGATGGCCAAAGCCAGGAAGAACTCCAGGTGACCGCTGCGTCGCTCCCCGCCGTCGCCTCCGTCGATCAGCTGGAGCAGGTCCCCATCAGGATGCACCTCCGTCTCCTGTCAACAGACAACAGCCTCAGAGGTCCTGCAACCCGGGGACGACGCGAGAAACGTCCCGGCATTCGCACGCCCACGGAGCGAACTGTACAACCGGAGCGGGAGGAGATGGGAGCACCCGCAGGGGGCCGGGGTGGACAGAGGACGTCCTCGTCGGCGTCTGCGTCTCCCGCCAGGACCGCGAGGCGCATCGCTGCGGAACCGAACGAGAACCGGAGTGAACCGAGGTCCATTCAGTGCACCAGGGACCCATCCATCCATCCATGCACATCCAGGGGAGAACGTTTCGGGCGCTGGGGAGATACACCCAGGACAGGGGGGCAATCTACCACTGGAAACTCTCACACACACACTCTATATGGGGCAATTTGGAGAACTCAATTGACCTTGATCCGTTTTTTGGGAGGAAACCGGAGAACCTGTAGGAAAACCTGTAGGAAATGCACACGGAGACACGGGGAGGACATGGAAACTCCACCCAGATTGGGATTCCAACAGGGCAACCCCAGCGCTGAGAGGAGAACATGCCAACCACTAAGCCACCGTGCACACCCTTAACCAGGGGCCCATTCGGGGGAAAAAGGTTTCTAAAGGGGTTCTCTAAATAATACTGAACTGTGCTAAAAAATAAATGGGGCTCTACTTTTAGAGACCCTTCTAAAAGGGGAGGGAGGGGGGGTTTAAACGGGACGGACTAATAAAAGCCTGTTGTGTGGTTAATGAGGTGAAACAACAAAAAATCACGATAATTCTGCAAGGCAGGAGCAGTTTTGGGGAGGGGGGGGGGGGGTTGGATGGGGCAGTGATAACAAGCCCCCCCCCCCCCCCCCCCCCAAATCGCCGTCCTAAATGAGGCGTGAGGCACTTTCACAAACATGCAGCGATAGGAAATTTAAACAGTGACTTTCGCCTCTCGTTGCACAAAATGCACCAGACTGGATGGAGCACTCGCAACCTGCACCACCACCACCCTCCACCCCTCCACCCCCTGAACAACCTCCACACACTGCTCTAAAGGTTCTAATTACTTCATCCATCCATTATCTCCCGCTTTATCCTCTATTAGAGTCGCGGGGGGGTTCCCCATGGCCATCCAGGGGAGAACGTCTCGGGCGCTGGCAAGATACACCCAGGACAGGGGGGGCAATCTATCACTGGACACACACTCACTCACACGCACACACTCTATATGGGGCAATTTGGAGAACTCAATTGACTTGACTATGTTTTTGGACTGTGGGAGGAAACCGGAGAACCCGGAGGAAACCCACGCTGACACGGGGAGAACATGAACCGGGAATACTTAGTGCTGAGAGGAGAACATGCTAAACCACTAAGCCACTGTGCCGCCCGTTCTAATTACTTCAAAATACTCATAGCTCATGGTTGGAGCTCCTCCTCCTCCGTGGAGCCTCCTCACAGCCGGCTCAAGCGTACCGTTCTCCTCGTGCGGGAATTCGGTCCCCATCACGGAGCAGCGGCGGAACACCATCTTGTTCTCGGTCAGAGTTCCCGTCTTGTCGGAGAAGACGAACTGGATCTGCCCCAGGTCTTCGGTGATGTTGAGAGCGCGGCACTGCGCCCGCCGGTTCTTCTGTCCATCGTACAGATCCACGTCCTGAGTGATGAAAAAGACCTGGCCCATTTTCACCAGCTCGATGGACAAGTAGAGCGAGATGGGGATCATCACCTGCACAGGGGCGGAGGACCAGGATTAGGTTCTCCTGGAGCACCGGTTCCATTGGGGGCTGAGGGGGAACCGGAACGTTGGACTACACGACACTGGGTTCTTGATACAGCTGATTTCAGTTCAGCACTCCTCACCTGCAGCAGGATGATCATGGTGAAGAACATGTAGAACCCCGCCCACGCCGGAGACGTCCTCTGACCATCACTACCTGGAACCAAGTAGACTGGGACACTGGAGAACATATCCAACCAAACGGAATGACCTGAGAGAGAAAATAGACATTAGTATTAGAAGATGTACAGGAAGCTCGTTTTAAATCGGTTCCCTCTTTTCCAGCTTTAAGACTTTTTTAATGTCTTTATTCTGTAGTTTTTTTTTTTAAATAATATAAATTTAATTTCCAGGGAACCTTCATCTTCGTCTCACCCACCCACAGCTCCGACGAGGCACATGGAGAACAGCAGCAGAACACACAGCAGAACGTCTCTGTTCATTTTCCGCTCCATCTTACTTCTCTTAGATCTGGACTTGCGATTGTTTAACATCGACTTGGTTTCATGACCTGCAACCAATAACACACACACACACACAAACATCATAAACACCATCATACACACCATTATACATACACACACTGACACATACTATACACAACCTCATACATATATACACACACGTCATACATACACACACACGCAAATATCATATATATATATATATACATACATATACACACACACACACACACATCATACACATACGCACATCATAAACATCATCATACACACACACACACATTCATAATAAACACACATGCACGTATCATATATACATATATACACACATATATTATACACACACACACACACACACACACACACACACACACACACACACACACACACACACACACACAGAATAAACTAAATCTGGTGGCTTTAAGTAAAAACCCTGATTCTGGATTAATTAACTTTGTAAATGATGATGAAGGAGAACATGTGAATTATTACCTCCTCTGATAAAATGTTAATATAATTTCCTCCATTAAACGTAATAAATTATTCACGCTTTGCTTTTGTCCCTTTAAAGCAGGCGCTTTATAAATAATGTCGATTATTTATGATGCTTTTACAGATTATGGTTCCCCCCCACACACTCACACCCCCCTCATTATGTGAGGGGAGCAAAGACTCCGCCCACTCTGTAGTAAATCTGTTCGTTTGTTTTCACTCTAACCAAACGGAGCCTGATGCTGTACAGTGCCGGTTGCCATGGCAACGTGAACTAGTTGTCAACGACCAAGTGCGGTTGCCACGGCTTTCGGTACGAAGTCCTTAACGAGTTCTTGACTTTGATGTTATTTTTAAACGAAGTAGACGTTACACGTGCGCAGCTCTGTAGGTCTGAACTCGGATCGAAGCTCGATTGATTGTAGAGCATCTCCCAATAAACGCTTTAGATTATTTAAGCAGAAGATGCTCCCTGCACCACTGAGGGATTACAGAAGCCTGTACCTGCATACACCACTATTCCCGAGGCGTGAGCCGTATTTCTGACAGTGCACCCTCGCAACAGCAGGCTCTCGACGCCAAAACCTGTCCTGCGGCTCTCCTTCTCCCTGTAAGAGCAAACAGGCGAGCACGGGCATGGATGACATTGTAATTCAACAGATCATGAAGAGCTTAGCTCAGACAGTATCCTCCAGACACCTCCCCAAACATCTGTTTTATAGTAAAAGCCACTTATACAGCACGTCCCAGCAGACATCCAACACTGTCAGACACGTCCGTAATTGAGCCGGGATCCTGTCACCACGCCGACAATGGCATTTCAACTCGGTGACATTGTGCGTCGCGGCGTCGGGCGGAGCATTAATCGCATTCCCAATGTTTACCAGACGTTAACGACATCAGAGGTACCGTGATGTAATCATTTCAATAGCTTTCCCACTATGAATAAAGCCAAATGGCGATGGCTGGAGGGTCATGTGATCGCTAATGAGTCCCCTAGGTGACTATCCCAGCAGGACCTCTCACGAGCCTACAGGAGGTTTAAGGACGACCTCCCGACTCTGCAGTTAGAACGGGTCCACGGGTGTTGGATAGGGTCGGGCTCAGAAGAGCCAAAGGGGTTAACAGCGGCAAGGAAACACTCCCTGGTTCTTTTATTAATGGGAAGAGGCCTTGTGAGGACCTGGCTCACAATAGGCGTTCCAGTTCATCTCACAGGTGTTGGATAGGGTTGGGTTTAGGAGAGCCAGACAAGTTAACAGCGGCAAGGGAACACTCCTTGGTTCTTTTTTAATAAGAAGAGGCCTTGTGAGGACCTGGCTCATAATTGGTGTTCCAGTTCATCTCACAGGTGTTGGATGGGGTCGGGCTCAGAAGAGCCAAAGGGGGTAACAGTGGCAGGGGAACACTCCTTGGTTCTTTTTTAATAAGAAGAGGCCTTGTGAGGACCTGGCTCACAATCGGTGTTCCAGTTCATCTCACAGGTGTTGTATGGAGTCGGGCTCAGAAGAGCCAAAGGGGGTAACAGCGGCAAGGGAACAATCCCTTGTTTTTGTTTTAATAGTAAGAGGCCTTGTGCGGAACTAGCTTACAATCGGTGTTCCAGTTCATCTCACAGGTGTTTGGTGGGGTCCTGCTTGGGAGAGCCAGAAGGGGTAACAGTGGCAAGGAAACACTCCCTGGTTCTTTTTTAATAAGAAGAGGCCTTGTGAGGACCTGGCTCACAATCGGTGTTCCAGTTCATCTCACAGGTGTTTGGTGGGGTCCGGCTTGGGAGAGCCAGAAGGGGTAACAGTGGCAAGGAAACACTCCCTGGTTCTTTTATCAATGGGAAGAGACCTTGTGAGTCATTTTGGACGGTGTGCTTTCAACTTTAAAGAAACAGTTTGAGGAAGGTCCTCAACTCTTCCAACATGACTGGTCCACACCAACATCTGACCTCCACCTCGTTCATGGCTTTTAAGATGAACTCTGACTTCCATCTCCAGGACGAATGGAGGAACGTGTGCACACTCCAAAAACCATATTTTTGTTGTACTCAGCTTCAGGAAGAAAATTAAAGCGCAACATCAAAGTGTCTTTGAACGGCTGGTTACCACGGACGTCGACGCTCCCCCCGGCCTACTTCAGACCTCCGTCCCCCGCCGGCCGTTGGTGTATCGTATGTCTGTAATTTGATGACTTGTTCCATTTTTTACCTCGTTAGAGAACGGTCAGTGTGAAGGCCTGCGCAGAGCACAGCGGAACCCACCCCCCCACCGCTGTGGATAAAGCAAAGAGAGAGGAGAGAGATTTCATGCATGAAATTGACTGTTGAAGGTTCTCAGAGATACTCACAAGAAGCCGTTGAATCGGCCGAGGTTGTCGTCCGGCTTCCCACAAACGACGGTGCTGTCAAAGCTCAGAGGCTCGAACGAAGAATTCTGAGAGACGGAACACCAAACATTGATTCATATAAAATATACGATATATGGACAACAGGACCGGGACACCCACAGAGGACATCCCTCTGCTGTTATAACGACTTTGGATTGGACTACACTGATTCATCCAGCTGAGAGGACATGACTCGCAGTTCTAGTTCCCAAAGCTGTTCTATTAGGTTACAGTTAGGGTTCTACTCCAGTTTTGGACTTTAGTTGGACACGGACCAGTTGCAGGTTTTCCAACCTGAAGGTTTTCGGTTCGATTCCTGGTGCTACCAAGTACCAAGTGCCTTTGCACAAGGCTCCTAACCCCAAGGCCCCTCACCTAAAAAGAGGTCTTTCTACAAGAAGTTGGCGACAGAACCCTCACCGTAGTGAAGACGCCTGGAACCACTGTCCTCTGCTTCAGGTTGGTCTCGCCGTCCAGATTGGCGGTCTCGATATGGCAGACCCCGTTCGGATCGGACGTGTGCAGGAGTAAGATGTCCGCGGGGATGATCTCGTTAGAAGACACTCGGACAAAATCGCCGACTCGCACGTCCTTCCATCTCCTTTCCTGGAAATCCCGCCGAGTCCTGTAGCAGAACGAAAGGAAAGAGGCTCAGTCAGCATAACCTCAGGTGTTTACCTCAGGTCTTTACCTCAGATGTTAAGCTCAGGTCTTTACCTCAGATGTTAAGCCCAGGTCTTTACCTCAGATGTTAAGCTCAGGTCTTTACCTCATGTCTTTACCTCAGATGTTAAGCTCAGGTCTTTACCTCAGATGTTAAGCTCAGGTCTTTACCTCAGATGGTAAGCTCAGGTCTTTACATCACGTCCCTAAACATGTTATTTATTCTATTATGAGGATTTTTAGATCAGATAAGACACGTTCTGCTGTTAACAACTTATATATTCAGTGGCTTGATGTCAGAAGTTTATTTTGAGATCCTTAACCGAGGGACTCGTCAGGAATGTGGACTTGTGTGTAAAACTCATACCACGGCGGCCTCGCCTCGCCCCGAACGTCTGAAAACCAAAAGCTCTGTTATAAACGAAAGTGAGACCGAGGAACCGGTGCCTGCAGGAACTTCAGAGAACTATATTTGAAATGCAGAGCTTAATCTGCTAATCGCTTAATGTTAAAAAAAAAAACGTAATAATGGGTTTTCAAAAGACAACAAAGCGACACAATGACTTTTAAAACAAAAAATCATCTGCAAAATAATAAAATCACAGATAAACCACTGAGTCAAAAATTAAAATTAAACACACTCACTCACGTAGACACACACTACATAGGGGCAATTTAGAGCATCCAATTAACCTTGAATCCACATTTTTTAGATGGTGGGAGCAAATCGGAGAACACGGAGGAAACCCCATGCGGACACAGGGAGAACATGGATACTCCACCCAGATTGGGATTCGACCCTGGATCCCAGGGCTGAGAGGTGGAGGTGTTAACCACTAATTCACGGTGCTTTAAGAACTAAAATACACGTCACACCGAGGAGTGTCCCTTTAAACGCGCCACGCAGACGGAGAATCCGTGGTTCTGTGATACAGAACAGACCTGGCTTCGTTGCCCCGGGGCTCATTCCGCCGCGGGACAGGACTTTGATGTTGCTCCTCACTGACGGGTTTCCGTAAGCAGGTTGATCTGGTTCCACCGCAGAACAGTTAACGAATGGCTCCTAAAAATACACCCACCCGGCTGTGTGTTGTACGTTCCATCAGTTCTCCGACTCGCACCTCGGGCCATTGTCCGGCGGCTCCGGTTATTTTTAAACAGTGCTGGCAGTGACGTAGATACCTGCGATGTCGTGACGCAGAGTAATCCGTTTAGCATCTGCATGTCTGAAAGACGCATTTTGAATACAGTGCGGGACTCCTACAGGAATGTTCTCAAGAGGAACCGAACCTTCCACCTGCATGTCCTCCCTCACCGTCTCCATCCTCCTCATCATCATTCCAGAACATTCTCTCTGAACCATCGCTCTAAAGAACTCACTCACACACCTGCACCACCATGTGGGTGCCACTACAGTACTATGATCATCCACCACCCCAATGCTACCCGTCCTGTCCATGGTTCTGCTCATCATAGAGCAGAGTAACGGGAGCAGATGGACTACAGAATGTAATCGTAGAACTACAAAGTCCATCTGTATGATGTATCCAGACAACGTGAGGGAGAAGACGCCGGTATTCTTTACGAACACCACCGGCTCCAAACTATTTTCCAAAAAAGACGGGCGACCGCGGCGTGACACACCAGTCGTCTATATCCGGCACTCGTCTATCAGTTGAACTGCGCAAGTGTGAAAAATAATAACATTAGGGAAACACCTGCGAGCCGTTTCCCGGCTGGCTGTCGGTGTCGGGCTGCGCGTCTGGCGCCCAGCTACGCGGCCCAGCTGCGCACGGCTACCTGCGCTCGGTGCAAACGAGGCGAGCGAATAACAGACGGGATTAAACCGAGGCAGAATGCGATTAGAGTCATTAATCTATCAATCACGAGCTACAGAGCGCCTCAGTGTGGCTCTCTTATTTAAAGATCTCGGTTCTCATCCATCAGGTTCCACAGGGAACAGCAGGGGGCGGGGTAACGCGCCATCCGCCCACTTCTGCTTCTGAACTCACAGGTGACCGTGATTGGTCAGATGATTCAGGCATCAGGTCTTAGTCTCATTTAGATCAACAGCTGTTTGGGTAGAGCACCGATGTGGGGGGTGGGGGACTTCTGGATGAGGTGCGTCACCAGAGTCGGGACAGATTCTGCTCGCCAGTCAGTGGTGAAGCTTCAGCATCGCCAACAGCTTCATCAGCATCAGCTTCTTCATCATCATCATCAGCTTCATCAACAGCTTTGTCAGCAGCAGCTTCATCATCATTATTATCTTTATCATCAGCATTAGCTTCATCGTGATCATCATCATCATCAGCAGCTTCATTGGCTTCATCATTAGCATTATCCTCAGCATCAGCATCATCATTATCAGCTTCATCGTTATCATTAGCTTCATCATAAGCATCACCATCAGGATCATAAACATCAGCATCAGATTTGTCAGCAGCCCCTTCATCATCATCATTATCCTCAGCATCAGCATTAGCTTCATCATCATCATCATCATTATCCTCAGCATCATCATCATTATCCTCAGCTTCATCATCAGCATTACCGTCATCAGCTTCATCGTTATCATTAGCTTCATAATGAGCATCAGCATCAGCCCCTTCATCATCATCTGCATCATCAAGCTCATTTTTCCTCTTAGACCACACCCCAGCGATCCTCATCCTCCTCCATCACCTCAACTCCCTGCCTGACAGGTCCATGAACCTCCTCTTGGGCCTTCTTCTCCTCCCCCTGCCTGGAGGCTCCATCCTCAGCATCCTTCTCCTGCATCCTCCTCCATCTTAGATCACGTGGACATGAAGTTTTGTGAGGAACTTTACATTCCGTCGCCGAAGACGTTCAGAACGTAATATTCAGCCCGGCGCAGGAGACGAGCCGCAGCTATTTTAGTGCAGGAGACACACGGAAGCAAATGCTGGAGGACACGGAGCCTGTAATCTCAGGCTGCACAATTATTACGGTACATTAAGTCTAAAGACTCCACTCACGAGCTTCCCACCTGCACTCTCAGTCTTCAGTGGAAATGTTTACTCAGAATTACACTCTGGGTTTCTATACGGGACGCAAGTCACGCGTCGGAAAAATACAAAGGAATGACGTCCATGTGGGACGCTTTATAAATCTGTAAGAAAATCTCTTAAATGATCCCAAATCCTGAAGTGGACATCTGGTTTTGATCGTCATGCTTATGTAATCTGGACGTCCAGTGGTTCAGATGGTGGGCTGTGGATCTGAGGTTTGGGGGTTCGAACCCAGAATTTACCAAAGCTCCCAATGGTAGGCCCTTGAGCCTCATCCCATTATCTTCAGCTTAATTCTCTACTTGGGGCCCGGGGGTGGGGCTGGGGGGGGAAGAGCGTTAACCCTCATTGCTCCAGGGGGCGCTGTGCCAACTCTGTGCTCTGT